>JAMKCH010007538.1:0-31049 GCA_023653785.1 Ophioderma brevispina | reverse complement strand
TTTTGTGAAGGTGCTGGTACAGCGCCATTGATGCTCTATTAATTCTTATTCAATTTGAGGTAGGTGACGGGACATGTGTAATAATCGTGGGGCAATGGATGGCAGTATGTGATAGGTGCTGGTACAGCGCCATTGATGCTATTATTTAAATTCTTATTCCATTTGTAGGTATGTGACGACTGTAATAATCCGTAGTGGCAATGGTGCAGTAATGTGGTAGGTGCTGGTACAGCGCCATTGATGCTCTTGTTCTTATTCCATTTGTAGGTATGTGACGACTGTGTAATAATCCGTAGTGGGAATGGTGCAGTATGTGAAGGTGCTGGTTTACCAGGCCATTGATGGCTTCTTATTAATTCTTATTCCATTGTAGGTATGTGATGGACTGTGTAATATCCGTGGTGGCAATGGGCAGTATGTGATAGGTGCTGGTACAGCGCCATTGATGCTATGATTAATTCTTATTCCAGTTGTAGGTATGTGACGACTGTGTAATAATCCGTAGTGGCAATGGTTGCAGTATGTGGTAGGTGCTGGTAAAGCGCCATTGATGCTCTTATTAATTCTTATTCATTGTAGTATGTGACGGACTGTGTAATAATCCGTAGTGGCAATGGTGCAGTATGTGATAGGGTGGTACAGCGCCAATTGAATGCTTCTTATAATTCGTATTTCAATTTGTAGGTATGTGACGGACTGTGTAAATACCGTGGTGGCAATGGTGCAGTATGGATAGGTGCTGGTACAGCGCCATTGATGCTCTCTTAATTCTTATTCCATTGTAGGTATGTGACGGACTGTGTTAATAATCCGTGGTGGCAATGGTGAAGTATGTGGTAGGTGCTGGTACAGCGCCATTGATGCTCTTATTAATTTCTTTTCAATTTGTAGGTATGTGACGACTGTGTAATAATCCGTAGTGGCAATGGTTGCAGATATGTGATAGGTGTGGTATGAGAGGCTAGTAACATGACCACTGTTCCCAGACTAAGGTACTGTGTCTATGGAGACGTGTCAATAACTCAACTAAATTGGACAAATTCTACACTAAGAAGGTAGGTAGTAATTTGAAAGAAAATATCATGTAATGAGGGCAATCAAATTCAATTGTGTGATAAAATGGGAAAGAAAAACGCAAGGGTCACTTGTAGGGAATTTAAAGGACATTATTGGCATGAATATTATCAGCAATATATAATGAAATATACCTAAATAAGATGTTTTTTGTTGCTAAATGAGTAATTCTTTGTGAAAAAAATCCAGATTATGCACAAAGGTACATGACTGTACAGCAATCATGGAAGCTGCCATCTTTATTCCCTGTGCTATATTACAACGCTGCATGCAATGCCAAAACAGAAGCCAGCCAAAAGATATCGCATGACTTTTGGCCAGGCAGACCAAAAGCCTTCATCTTTTGAAACTTAGTGACCACACAACGGATATGAGGTGAAGTTCAAGGTTGTGGAAGAATGATAATAATTAATAACATGACAATAAAAATAGATAATGCAATAATTCCTTAAATGTAGAAACAAATTGTTCATTAAATTACCCCATATTGAAAACAAGACATGGTCATATTCCAAATGCAACATTTTAATTCTAATTCCCACAAAAGATTTCAAAAAGCAGAGTTCCATACAACATGAAGAAAATGAAAATTTGACCCTAAAACAGGGACAAATCTGAAGTGTACACTTTTCTAAGTCATTTATGGTGTTTAACTTTAAAATGTTCATCAAGACAGATCAAATGATAAAGGTCAGAGAATAAATGTGCAATTTGAAAACCTGGAAAAAAGCCTGAAAATGCCTGGAATGGAAAAATAAGCATCAAACTTGTGAAATCATAAAAGCAAACGTTTAAAAAAATGAAGTTTTCCCCCATGCTGCATTTTGTTGCTAGTTACATAGATTATTGGAATCAGGAATATTTGTCTTTTCTTTGTTCTTTTTTTTAAGTGCCGCAGCTACTTCTGTATTAAGGGAGTATGGAAAAGGCTGCAACAAGACAGAAAAATGGCATTACTGGAGGTATGTATTCACATCACCCGAGTAAGTATATGAAAGTTTTTCACTTAATAGAATGGCCAATCACTCCAAACCCCATCTGTAACGTTCATCCACAATATTTCAACCTGTTTTGATGTGAGATCTAAAAACATGATTTTGAATCCCCATAGAGTCCTGTGTAAAATTAATATGGGCAACAAAATAGAAGCACATTTTTGTTCATACATCAAACCAAAACCAAAATCTTTTAGCCTTAGATGTTAACTAGGGTCCATGAGAAAAATAGTAGCTTCTAGATACCAAATTTTGACCATTAGTAAAATCTGGGGTTCTGGGGACAAGGTTATTAGAAATGTGATATTATGCATTTTCAAGTCTCTCATAATACACCAAGATAAACGTAAGCAATTAACATACAGAGGTCAGTTCTTTTTTCTGCTTTTAAGACATTAGTACAATTTGAACATTTAAAAATGAGATGTCTGAATTAAACAATTTATTTTGCAATAGAAGAATGGCAATTACATTACACCTTGGGATGATGACTCTTAACAAAAAAAAAAACACAAAAAGGAATGATATAACCAACTCAAGAGCAGTGTGGCAGTTATGTCATGCACTGAACAGATGCAATAAACATATTTTAATAATAAAATGATCTATGACCGGTTAAACAATTGCCAAACGGTGCATGGTGAAACCGGGGGTGTTGTGAACCAATCCCATAATGCATGCAATGTGCCTATACGTAACTGTACTAAAACACATGTCAGTATTAGGGATAAATAAAGTGTTCTAAACATTTAAGAATCACAAGCCATTCATGATCATTCAAAAATTCCCCAATACTAACGCTTTGTGGGCTAAAAAAGAGCGTAAATTCAGGGTTTTTATGGGTTGAATTGGATTTTTGTGGGACCACATGACCCATTTGAGGTGAAATTTCCCAAAACTGGTGATGTGGGATTGACTCAAACACCCATCTGCTTGTGCAAGTAAGTGTTAAAAAATACATGTGCTCACAATTTGAATTGCTTCTTAACTGTCAGAACCAGAACTCGGTGGTGAATTTCCAATTCAAGATTTAAAATCAGGACAGGGAGGCCTTCTGCAGGTCACAATGGAAGGCGTGGGCCTCAATGTTCACAAACTAAGGTAGGGTGTTTTTGTAGTGTTGTCATGGAACTTTCCAGAACGTGATTTTAAATTCAATAGTGGATTTTAGATTGGAATGGCTTTTGATTACTCTCTTTTCATATGATCAGCTTTTAAACCAATTTAAATATTGTTATAGTTCTGAAATATTATGTAGACAAAAATAGATATTATAGAGAGTCCAGCATGTTATTTTTAATACTATGTTGATGCTAAACTTCATGGAATAATTTAACCTTGATGAACCTTTTCAAGCTACTCCAAGAATATTTCAAATAGTATGTGTTAGGCTGGCATTTGATTTCTGCACCAGGGGTAATTGCACAATTGGTTTTATGGACTTTCCTCAAAACGAAATAGTGGAGTTTACTAGGGCTAACTGAGTCAGGATTCACATGGCAAATTATACTATGTCGTGGCGACTGATAAATTTGCATGCATACACGCTGCCACTGGTTTCACATGTGCTGATTCATAGATTGCATGGCGGCCATTTTGCATGTCTCCATCAGAACCTCGTATTTGTCTGATGTAGGTCTCAGGGAGGACAATGCTCTACAATGTTTCATTGTCACTTTACTATGAACTATCCAAGCCAACACTTACTTTAATCAACATGTATCTATTTCAAAATTTTGTATTTTTCTTTGTGTAAATTTCTGCCATCTAGTAATCTTTGTTATTGTCAATTGATCCCATGTAAACAGTTGTTCACCTCTACTGAATTTAATTTACTACTTAGTCAATTTCAGCAGGATCACTGATGAAAAGTTAGTTTATGTATGACTTGCCAAAGTGACTTTTTATCGAATTTTAACCCTTTTTTCAACCAATTAGCATAAAACCCTATTTTGGCCACTCAGCTCGCGGAAATTGAGCCATTTAAGGGGGTTTTGGAGTTTTTGGATAGCATAGAATGGTATATTCACATATATGATTTATATTTGATTTGAAATTTTAAACTACTTAGTCCTCAAGTGATGAACAAAGATGTATATTATTAATGTATATCTAGTTGTGATTATATTAAGGATGGTCATTGGGGAACCATCTTAAGGCCATGTTATGTTTTAACTTGTACAGAATTTACCAGGGTAAGATAGAAGAATGATTTTCACTAATGACAAGACTTGGATTATAGATTCTTGCCCTCCTCATGTTATCAATAAGTGAACTATTATATTCTTCAAATGGACTCTGAGCAGTGGTCCCATATGCTTAGAGTTGTACCTGAATAGGGTGTATTCGAAAACACCAACTAATAGCTCTCCCCTTAGGAACAAACACACATTCGAAATCTTCGTATGGGTTGCACCTCATACCTGACTGCATCCCAAGACACTCCCTGTAATACTTGGAGCAATCATGTATGGTTTCAAAATGAAGTTTTTTCCTGATGATTGTAGAAAATTTACTTGTAATGGTGTTACCGACTACTTTTCCTACATTTAATTTTCACATTAAAAATGCAATATAGTAAATTTACCATCCCACGTCACTCATCTAGAAATGACCAAACGCAATTCCACAGGGGGGCCAATCTTGGGATTTTGTGATGCAAACATGATTTTGGTCTCATGTTATTGATGTCTACATCAATTTCGGTGTGATTTTTTAGCTCTGTAATGAAGAAAACCAGTAGAATCTTGTTTAAGCCTTTGCACTTCTTACCAGACTTGTGTTAATACATAAATATGGATGATTAGTGGTGCACCGCCAGAATCTTCCACTGTTTTGCATCAATTAGGTTGAAGATCCTTTGCTTGTCTCAGTCAAACCAGGCATGTCGGATACCAAATACTTAACACCCATCTGCCTAAATATACTATACTTCATTTCCATACATCTAGGCCCAGTGATATCAGGCAAAGTTGTTGGTTGTAAGCCATGCATGTCGACTTGAAGGAACTGCATTTCTTACATGCGTGACCAAAGACAGCTCATTGGAGATTGTGTGCACAAAGACTGCCACCACAGAAAAAAAAATGAGCATAGGTATAATTTATTTGGAGTGATTCTAATAGATGTAAACTCAAATCAGCCTGGATATTTGTTTAGTTATATGGAAGCATCTAGAAATAATCAAAGAAGCTTAAAGTAATGGGGATACAGCTCTCACATTTTATCAATTTTGGTTAATCACCCTACCCTACATCTGCATTTTTAAAAGAAAATTCTGCTACTGTGTAAAAACCAATTATTTGGAAAAGAGAATGTCAGACATAGTAAACTCCATCTGCATATGGCCTAATACTTGTAAACAAACAAAATTATCAAGTTTAATATTTTAGGTTTTTCTGGTGATTTTTAAGATTCAGTCTTCAAAAGACAAGGCCTATTGTTGTGTTCAGCTATCTTGTCATTGTAGTAATTCTACCGACGTTTTCTTCTTTCAGTGTTGTCTTTATTCATCATTGCTAAGTTTACAACGTTCACTCTGCATGTCACATTATTGCTTGTTTTGCTCTTTCTCTCTTCCCCCTCTCTCTCTCTCTCTCTCCTCCTCTCTCTCTCTCCTTTCTCTCTCCCTCTCTCCTCTTGCTTTCTCTTTCTAGTTTTAAATGAAGCCATTATTTTCATAGCAGCATAACATCCAGAAGGAATAATCTGTTGAAGTCATCTCAAGTTATTTGCTTGATTTTAAGTCAAGATGATACATTTGGTGATAATGGGTATTTGACACTGTGAATGCCTTGCCTATTGTATGTGTATCGTTTGTTTCCCAAAGTAACCCCTCAAAAGTAATTCAATTTGTTCTGGTGTTATGTTCAACATGTATGTGTTCAATCTCATTACTGATTTGTATGTCAACTGCATTCATAATTGTATTTTGTTGTCATTTTTTTTTTTTTTTTTTTTACTTCTTACCAGACTTGTGTTAATACATAAAACATGGATGAATTAGTGGTGCACCGCCATATCTTCCACTGTTTTGCAATCAATAGGGTGAAGATCATTTGCTTGTCTCAATCCAACCAGGCATGTTGGATACCAAATACTTAACACCACTGCTAATAGTACTCTACTTCATTTCCCTACCTCTAGGCAGTGATATCAGTGCAAAAGTTGTTGGTTGTAAGCCATGCATGTGACTTGAAGGAACTGCATTTCTTACATGCGTACCCAAAGACAGCTTATTGAGATGTGTGTACTGCATTTCTTACATGCGTACCCAAAGACAGCTTATTGAGATGTGTGTACTGCATTTCTTACATGCGTACCCAAAGACAGCTTATTGAGATGTGTGTACTGCATTTCTTACATGCGTACCCAAAGACAGCTTATTGAGATGTGTGTACTGCATCAAGGTTATGATATCACTGCACAGAAAAAAAATGGAGCATAGGTATCATTTATTTGGAGTGATTCTAATATATGTAAACTCAAGATCAGCCTGGCTATTTGCTTTAGTTATATGGAAGCATCTAGAAATAATCAAAGAAGCTTAAAGTAATGGGGATACAGCTCTCACATTTTGTCAATTTTGGTTAATCACCCTACCCTACATCTGCATTTTTAAAAGAAAATTCTGCTACTGTGTAAAAACCAATTATTTGGAAAAGAGAATGTCATCTGCATATGGCCTAATACTTGTAAACAAACAAAATTATCAAGTTTAATATTTTAGGTTTTTCTGGTGATTTTTAAGATTCAGTCTTCAAAAGACAAGGCCTATTGTTGTGTTCAGCTATCTTGTCATTGTAGTAATTCTACCGACGTTTTCTTCTTTCAGTGTTGTCTTTATTCATCATTGCTAAGTTTACAACGTTCACTCTGCATGTCACATTATTGCTTGTTTTGCTCTTTCTCTCTTCCCCCTCTCTCTCTCTCTCTCTCCTCCTCTCTCTCTCTCCTTTCTCTCTCCCTCTCTCCTCTTGCTTTCTCTTTCTAGTTTTAAATGAAGCCATTATTTTCATAGCAGCATAACATCCAGAAGGAATAATCTGTTGAAGTCATCTCAAGTTATTTGCTTGATTTGAAGTCAAGATGATACATTTGGTGATAATGGGTATTTGTGAATGCCTTGCCTATTGTATGTGTATTGTTTGTTTCCCAAAGTAACCCCTCAAAAGTAATTCAATTTGTTCTGGTGTTATGTTCAACATGTATGTGTTCAATCTCATTACTGATTTGTATGTCAACTGCATTCATAATTGTATTTTGTTGTCATGTTGTCAATCTTTGTTTTACCCTTTGCTTTGCTTTAACCATGCATCCTTCGTTCATTGCTTGGTGGTATACGCTTTGTAGATGGTCCCCACATCTAGGGTCCCTTGGAAACAAAACAATTCAGCTTTCTGAGATGGACCCAACTATTAGAATGCCTTCATATGGCAATTTCTCTGCATTTTTGAGTCATTTTAACTAAATTTGACATCTTAACACTTAAGTAGCTTCTTTAAGGAACTTTATCTGTCTGCAGCTTTGGTTTTGCAAACTTGGATTAATCTTTAGGCTAGTTCTATACCGAGCCCCTTGCCTAATTATAGTCTCCAACACAGTTCGAAATAAGAACGTAGTATGAAGTTTATGTTGGAGGTTATGCAGGCAAGGGGAGCAATGCATCTTTCCTTGACTTCGGTGCTTACAATTAACTTCCTCTCGAGGGCGCTGCACTAACTTTGGTGTATGATTAACTTTTAGTGGAAAATGTCATTTCTGTGGGGAAATATTTCAAACTAATGAGACTGATGAAGAAGGGTGCATGTCAAGTTGTATAATTTGTCAATTTTGAAGAAGAAAATGGAATGATTTTGTTTGGTAACACACTAGGCATGGTGCCTACACTAGATGTGTGCATACAAGCTTGAACATCGCATGACCACCACAACTACAATAAAGGTTTTGTATGTTTCATATGAAAGAAATGTGATGTATGGCAACTCAAAATAGAATGAAAGTGAAAAAATAGGCAATGGATCATGGTAAGAATACACCCTAAAAGGAAGAACGTAAATGAAGAATAGCGTTATTGATGCATATAAGTCCAGACATACTTCATTGTAGGTATTGATGAATGTTGGATTGAGGTGTGAGGTTATAGTATGAGGAATTTACTTGTGTAAAGTCCTGTTTGGGCTAAACACATGACAATTTCCATGCTCAACCTCATGCTCAACCTCTTGATAGATTTTATCATACCACTAAGATGAGAGGAATATTTCAAAATAATTTTATGAGATAAGTGTGTGCTCATTGACTATAGAACAAAATATAGAACAACCTAGAAGCATTGGTTATCCACTTACTGGTATGAAAAAAATTCTGTACATTGACCCAAAGTACTTTATTGATGAGGTTTGGGAAATAGGACATCTTTAGAGCTGTATAAAGGCGAGTTCTTAAAATTATATTGGCGCATGGTTGTACACAACAGATAGAGGTACCCATTATCACAGAATTTTAGGAAAATATCACACATACATATATGCACATGCACACATATGCATACATTTGCACACACACAAGCGCACACATGCACACACTATTTTGTATCTATACTTCCTCAGTTGTAGAGGCAAACACAGAATAAAGTGCATTGTCATATACTTGTGAGGACAAAGAAAACTTTCTGAGGACCATCGTTCAAAAGAATTTCTTTTGCGCTAGGTCCTCAAAAGTATATGATACAATTGCACACAAACATACCTACTCACGCATACCTACTCGCACATGACACACACACACACACACCACACATACATGCATGTGTGCATCACACGCTATCACTTGAAATTCCTCACAATCAAATAATGACCAATTAATACCATGCAAAAAGAGAATTCACAAGTATGATTTTCATTAGCTAACCATAGATGGGATTTCACTAGTTCCTCTATGAACACATGCATTCAAATGCACATATCCAACTGAAGGGAATTCTTTGAATCATGAAACCCACCTACTGAATTACATTGTTAGGTACTCCAATCAGTTGTCTTGTGTGCACTGACCACTGGACAAAAATAAAGAGAAAAACAAGAATTATCTCCTCTATACAGTTAATATACTGCAGCGTGTATGTCAGACTAAGTGGGTATCCTATTTGGGTATTTACGATTGTGTCTTATGGCTTAGAGCGGATTACAATGACTCACACTATAGGACAATTAAGACTTTTATGGCAAAAAGGTGTATGTTATATTTAGTTAACCAGCATTATACATCTTTTACCATGGTCAGTAACTTCTTCCTTATAACCCTTTCTTGGAAAAAGGATGCAATCTTTAAAGGAAATAAAAGAAAGAGTACTTCCTTCTGACAAACACTGAAGTACTGCACCAAAAAAGTATGAAATTTAAATATTTTGGGCCCGGCAGGTGACTTAAGTCAAAATGTCAAAACTGTGCATTGCGATCAGCATGCCAAATTCATTGAAATAAGTAAGCTTAGTCTTAGGTCTGTGTTCTTGAGATGGCCTGTCATTTGGGAAGCCATCTCAAAGCACTGACTTATGTTTCCCAGCCTGTACAGAATATACTAGGGTTGAAAGGATTAATAAATCTAAAGCAGGCATTCACAAATAAATACGTGAATGCCGCTCTGTAATTGAATTCAACCAAGCGCCACCTATCCAAAAAGCATATAGCGAGGCGATGTATCCAGAGGCTGGCATTGATCGCCCCTCACATGCACTTGGTTGGAACCCCGCGCATGGGCATGCCGGTATTACATATGCCTGTTCTAAAGGTTGCACCTTTTTCCATAAGAATAAAACTTGGTGGGAGAAGTAACTAAAAGGATGACAAAAGAAGATGATGTTGGTGCACTCACTATGAGATACACCCTGTTGGCATAACAAGGCCAAGATATTAGGCAGGGGTAGGAGGAGAGATAGGGGTCTTTTCTACTGTTTATTTTTTATTTTCCTCATTACTCTTCTGTGCCTCCCCCACGGCGATGGAAACAGGAAAAATGGAGTACTCCACATAATCACTATAACAAATCGTAATAGTCCTAAAATTGTGTCCGATGTTTATTGCTACAGTTGTAAACATTCTATTTAGTTAACCCTTATGGTCAGTCTGTATCTTAACTCAGACTGATTGGTGGATTATATTATTCAGTCGTAACCTTTACCTAGGTCACCAGTGCCCCCATTTTACCATGTACCCTATATATTTTGTCCCATCATGACCCCTGTGCGGGACCATCGACCACAAAGTTGTTTTTGTGTGTGATGTGTCATCCATAATACCCACAATTTCCACAGCTTTGCATATGGAGCCACCACGCTTTGTCAAATCGTACAATCATATGTAGGTGTTTGGTTTCATTTTGTTAATGTAAGCTACTCAAATTAACCACAGTAAGGTGCTTTAGTGTGTGTTAATATTAGAATTACATGTATTGCGGTGGAAGTTGATGTTTTTGTGCAATAAACAAGCATGTGCTTAATTAGTTCAAATGTTGGATTCAGGTGCACACCGTAGACGGTAGTGATACGACTCAATTAAGGTTGTTGTGTTGTTTAAATATGCGCCAAAGTTATACGTACCAAGAATTTGCTTGTTAAGGGCACTATTGCTAATGCAAGAACTACGATACTTGACTCTTTTCTACAAAACTCTTTGTGTGTTACTGATATTTACTTGAGGAGGCATTGGCCCCAAAGGGAATGTGTTATTAGACTACTGCACAATCAACCAGAATTCTGGTATCGGGCAGTAGGAATGTAGGGAAGTAGGATCTTGACTAGGTAGAGTAGCCATTGTAAATTGAATGTGATTGATGATTTTGACCAAAACAAAACATTGTGACTTTTTGTATTTGGAAAATTCCAAAATGAATTCTGTACACCCCCTTGTGGGAGACTAACTGGAATAAAGATGTGTGCCTCCCAAAAAGGGTGTTGAATTTATCTAGAATAGCCATGGAATTGTCATGATCAGGCCATGATCAATGCATAGTTGTATATGTAGTGCATGTGACACCCAGCATTGCTCATGTCTTGGCCATGGTTTATTCCATGGCTATTCCCAATGAATTCAATAGTTTTCAAACTCCATGTGGAAGGCAGTACTTAATTCCAGGTTCATGGCTCCATTAGGAATGTATATAGAATTTATCTGGGATAGCCCGAATTTGGGCTTATTACCTCACAAATGTGAAATTGGTGGACATATGTCAGGGAGATTAACAAAGAACTGCATCTCAAATCCATAATGTTCATAAATATATGGAGGTTATGATGTTCTAAAGTGACTTCTCATTTACAATTTCCACACATCAGTAATTAAAAGACTACCGTAAGAGAATGCACACCATAGGGGGGAAAACACAAGACACTCAAAACAACTATACCCATAAAAAAACTGTGCAATATTGCAAAGCTGTGTGAATGAAGATTTATTTTATGCCGCTCCGTTTTTGCTTATTGGAATATATGCAACTGTCATGGTGGCTTGGTACAGGAAATCAAAATGGGTTTGATTGTTACAGGGAGAAATTCAATGATGATTGAAAATAACTTTTGAATGGTTTTAGAGCAAAAGTGATCTTGCAATAACTGTTGTATATTGGGTGATGACTAATAAGGAGGTTCATGCAAACCTTGTCTTTTTTTTTTAAATTTCTGTAAAATATGAGCTATACTCTGTCCAGCTCGAATAATGAAAGTAAGTGACCACGAGCGTATATTTGAACCACTTTGCATGATTAGGTAAAGGCGGCAGCACACTGCAACTGAAAGGTGACACTGGGGTGTACGCGCACATTCGCCACTTCATCTGCAAGACGAGACAGAGTATATTCATTTGGCCCCTTGGAAATTTCCTTGAGGCTGTTTTCTTGAGGTTGTTTTCCGTGTAACCAAAATGCATACTTAGCTTCAATTTTAAACAATAACACCAAAACGTTGCAATGGTCTTAACTTGAACCTTTTGGGGAACATGAATGATGAAGAATATGCTGATCACCATATCACAGCTGTAAGCACTCCGTACTGTGTTGTATAAGTACACTATAATAAACCATGTTGATACAGAATTATTTATTTATGAGCACCACTTTACATGTTGCTCTGCTACCCATCTGTTTTAGGATGACCATATAACTCAGCAATGATGTACTTTTTGTGGGGGTTTCCCTGACAATTTGCAACTTCCATTTGGTATTAGTAGACCCTATCATTTTCTTTTCTTCGCCTTTGGCCATTGTGAGTTCATTTACAAAGGAATTCTTTTGGCTCTTATGGGTGACACCATCTACATCTCAATACATCTGCCCTTGGCTTACTTTCCCTTGTAGATGGAAAACAGATTGGGTTTTTTAGAGGTTTAGGGCACTTGCCTTTTTGGGGTGTTGAAGTCTTACCTTACCAATGAATGGCTAATGGTTTATTTCTATAAAAATATTTGAGAGGAAAGTTACTTGGTGGATAGAAGCCCACCAAAATCAGCCTGTTTGATTAGGTATTTTAGTGTTGCTGTATCTCCTTTAATTAACCCTCTAGTCCGGTAGGCGCTATAGCTACTCAGAGATAAAACAAATCATTGTTTTTAAAAAATCTGCATTTCCCTATCTTTTATTTATTCAGAATCAGCATAACATGCATTCAAAATTGTCTAGCACAGTAACATGACTTTTAGAGGGTTTCCTGATGACCCAAAGGTCATTTAGGAGCCAACCTCAACAGCCTGACTTAAGTATTACAATATAACCTATATAGAATCTCTAATGAGATAAAGGTTAAGTCTAACCAACAGATAAATGTTTTATTACCCATCGCTCCTTGATCATTATTAAATTAACCCATTCAATGAAATATTATGCGACTTGTAGGGAATACAAAAGTTATTGTAAAATGATGTACATTGAGCAGAAACTGTCCTCTCCCTAGAGGCATCCATATTGGTAGTCCCTCCAATATGAATGCCACAAGGGAAAGATTACTTTCTGCGCATATTTACCAAACTAGAGTGTGAAGTAGTTTTTCAAGTCATACCTAATGACTATGTTGGTAACTTGATGGCAATGGTACAACACTTCCCATGTAAGTGCTGGGCTCTATATAGGCGCTCAAGGATTACTTCTAGAAAGAATAGCTTTTAATTAATATTTTGCTGTTTTGAACAACATTAAATGATTACTTTGAAAGAATACAAGCTATTGATTTACAAAAAAAATCATAAACTGATGTAGAGATTATGAATTGACCATTTAAGTCAAGAACAAGTCGAGATGACAGCATTTCTTTGTCATTTTATTAAAAAATTTACCACTCTTGTTGGGTGATACACAGTAAGCCCAGGTTTTACCTTTAAATCCGTAGCACTACTCGTTGGGCACATGTGTAGAAGGACTCATGATGTTGCGATTTATGCTTCGCTCTAAGCATTTCGGTTGTGCCGCCTTTATTCGCCTACTGCTACCAACTCTGACTCTTTGGTTATATTATTGGACTAAATCAGCTCTTAAAAAATATTGTTTCCCATGATTTCTGCATCTAAAGACTTTGATAAGTTACAAATTCACATAGTTGTTTTGACTCACAATTTAGGCATTGCCAGAATTGTGTCATATTGGTTTTCCCTTGTTTTTTTGTTATATTTGAAAGCAACTTCTTCTATATATTAAAATGTACCCACCGGATTATAATCAATTGATTCATATTCGAATGGATCTTCTGAAGTAATTCTTGGGTATTACCACTATTCAATTTGGTGGTGATTTTAGTATGAATTGATGTTGAGAGTCACATTTCGTCTGGTCTGTTTCTTCCACCCTTTCAATCACCACATGGAGACTTTGAGAGGTTTCATCAATGCAATTCCAGTATTTTGAGTTGAGCTCATTGCATTTATTTTATTTCCCCTACATGATGGGGGTCTTAATCAGATTCAATATTGAAATACATGGTGAAAGTAGTTCCTGCACATCATTTGCTAGTTGCAAATTTTTTGCAAATGTCCGGCATTTTGTTTTTCAATGGGAGTGTGGGGACAAATGAGCCGCTTGCACACTGATTTGTAATCATTTTCAAAAGGCTTTTGGCAACATGGGCCATGGGAAACGGCTCTCTTGACTTGACTCAAGCTCCGCCTCCCATTTTCTTGTCTTCTTCCAAACAGATTCTCACCCTCACATTCAAATGTTCAGGTGCAACAGAGATTTTGAACAACCCAAATATTGTGTCATAATAGTAATTTAATTTTCACATTGATTTGACCCCAAATAATCGATTTCCTTACCTTGTATTTTTTTGGCTATTTGTCTTAAAAGAGAGAAAAAAGGTGATTTTGATTCGCTTATATTTCAATATAAAACGGGCTGAATTTCGTATTTTCTCCTATACGAAATTAGAAATTTCACAATTTTTGTACCAAAGAAACATTTCTCAGCTTAATCCTTTCAGATGGGATATTTTGATTGAAAGCTTCACGTCAGGGCAAAAAAAAATTCAGTACTTTCGATTTTGTTAGGGACACATGATATGTCAAATCTCTTGTTGCACCTTTAACTGAAGATAAACTGCTTGATCATTAATTGAATGTAGTGGGCATTCTCATTTTTGCTACCAATAGGTAATCCTAGATTCTTGGGAGTTCACACCCTCTGTCCTATTAAGGTGAACTTGTACCTTAACTTCGTGTAGCTTGTCTACCCTAGTATGGTTGCCTATGATTGTCTCATGGTAGTATGTGAGTATGCCTCCTACACAATATTCCAAAGGGTCAATATGTAAATCAACATCTACAAGTTGCTGATGGCAGGACTTATGAAATATATTCTAAAAAAGCTAGTGTTGTGGATCAATTCCCACTACTACTACTATTTGTAAAGTTTGTTAATAAACTAATCATGATTTTATGGTGTCATTTGTTACAGGCATTTATTGAACTGAAAGATATCAAAGAATACAAGACAAAGAAGGATGTCTTCATGTTAGTTGAATTTGGTATGTATACAATTTTTATTATCCTGATTTGCCCCATGATCAGTAGTTTATAGTACTAGGAGATTACCCAGCTTTTGTGATTAGTAGCACCCCCGGAAATGCAAACTTGTTCTGGCTCAATGTTAGTTACACCCACCCACCAAATTTGGAAAGCTGTAAACCTGTGATCTCCAAGAATAAGGCCAGACAGACAGACAGACAGAGATAGACAGACAGACAGACTTAGGATGTGTTCACACTATAGCTAGTTTGACCCACATTACGAGTTGGGCTTGACCCAGGTCAGCAGTCTATTGTAAACAGATAAAAGCTATAAACAACTGAACCTAGGTCGACAATTTTAACTCTGGGAAAGTGCGGGGTTCAACCTGGGTCTGATCCGCATTCAACCTGCATTGAACGTAGTGTGAACAGAAATATCTGGTTATCGGAAGTAGATAACCCAATTGTTAACCGTCTTTTCCATGCACAGGAATAATGCACCTGGTGTGACTTCAGAGTGTCTCCAAGTCATACCAGTTGGATATTTTTTTCATGTGTATCCAGGATCTCACACCATTGGGGAACAATCTCAGCCCATGTTTCAACGCCTTAGAAAAATAAGCATTTTTAGGCAAATTTGACATTTATTTTGACCCATGATTCTGGTAGATTCTGAAGCTTATATTGTACAGCTATGAAGTTCTGATTCTTTTAAACTACTGGGATGTGTGCTCCCACCACTCCCCCTGGATACGCCCTCCCTCCACTCTCTCTGGATACACCCATGTTTTGTCTTGTTGGCAACACTTCCACTTACTTAGGTTGATATCCAACAAGATTCAAGATGCCAAGCCAAGCATCATGCTAACAATGTCCCTCATGGGTGGCACAAGGGTAAAATCATAGGAGGGGCGAAAAATTCCACGATTAACTCATAGAGCTCTAATTTTTGCGCAATTAAAGGTGCAACGAGAGATTTCAAGTCATCCATATTTTCTCAGATATGTAGTGATTTAATATAGATTAGATGCTCAATAGATTCCCCACCTATTATTTAGTTACAGAAATAACTTAAAATGAAAACAAAAGGTGATTTGTATATGCTTATATTTCAATAGAAAACATAGGCTGAATTTCATATTTGCTCCTATAGGAAATTAGAAATTTCACCATTTTTGTACCAAAGAAATAGTTTTCAGCTTAATCCTCATGAATGGGGATATTTTTGATATAAAACTTTACATCAGTGCCAAAATCAGAATTTTCACATTTTTTTCAGGACACCTGTTATTTGAAATCTCTCGTTGCACCTTTAAAAACACTTTTTTCCTAAATTTTGAAACTCTCAGGGCGCAGCAGCCCCCTGCCACCCCCAGCTTTTCCCCTGATGTCCCTATAAGGAATAATGAACTAACTTTCACAAATTGTTCTTATTTTCAGATCAAAATAGTAAAATGATGGTACGACACAAATTCCGGTCCAGTATGGCTCACGACATAGGCTATGCGATGCTGTGTGTGTTCTCCTACGTAGCAGCCGCCCGCAGTGCAGAGAGCATGAGCAGAAAAGAACTGGAGTTACGAATGGCGGGCAGACGACGAGAATTCCTGCAGACGCCTTAGAAATATGCAAATTAACCTAAGTATTGACTAAATGTCTGTGTCAAGAGCTCTTCTAAACCAGAGAGATATTTTATGATGGAAAGCAATGTTAACTGATAGCTCCAAATTTCCTAATGGTTGGCATTTATTTTGAAAGCAGCTGTATGCAAAGTGTAAATGTGTGCACTATTTGGTTTCAATACTGCAGTATAACAGATTATTTTGGGGAGTTCATTTTTGCAATATCTATAGAATTGAACACTTTTATGGTGTTTTGATTTCACATTTCAACTAGCATAAACCCTCTGGGTTTCAAATATATTTGAAAAGCGTTAAATTTTTGCTTCAGCTGTTGTGAAAAGCGCAAAAATAAAACCCCGCAAAATAAGCTGCTATACATTATGTGCAATTGACTCAGGGATAACTACTGGAAACAGGTTGGCAGCAGGGCTTGGTGTGTGAATCACCATGAACTTCATTTTGGTGTGGTTAAATTTAACTATACTCCTTGTCAAAAAAATCCCCCCTCATCATATGATTTGTACATGTATATATAGGTTAACAAATGGTAAAAACTATAACAAGTATTTATTGTATTTAAGTTAGGTTTTTGCATATATCAGAGTTAACTTTAAAAACCACTATAAATCAACCATTCCTTGATGATGCCAACAACTTCCATCAGACCTGAGATACTATTTGGTGGCCCGTGAAGGGGGCAGGCTGCGATGTGATCAGCTGTCTGCTCTTCTACACCATACTCGCAGGCTGGACTTTCAGCCAAACCCCATCTAACAGACTAGCCTTGAAGCATCCAACATCGCTACTCAGGCCGTTGAGCGTTGTCCGTGCATTGAGGAAGCTGATGTACTTGAAGTCGTCATTTTATTAAACAAAATACAACCTTACACTAACCTTTGTACCCTTCTGGAAGGAGACAGAAACAATGTACAATGGACGGCAAGAATTGTATACAATGTAAGATGTTAGATGGCATAGTTATAATGTGCAATGAAGGGCAGGATTTTTTGGACCAGGAGTATTTCAAGAAATAAACTCGAATGTGTTAATGGATTTCACTCTAACACACTGCATGTATTTGTGTTCAAACACAAGCAGGCAACTGATTTAAAGACCTCTGTGACAGGACAAAAATATTCAGGCTCAATAGAGTTCATGCCTTTTCAAATACCCCAGATATCCACCAATAATTAGATTTGGATTTTTGTGTTTGTGTAATCTCTGAGAAAAACAGTGTAGAGTGATGTATTTTATTATCAGTATTTGTGAGGCTTAACATCGAAACATACATTTCTTTTGGCCAAGCTTTTTTTTTTTTAATACAGAGCAAAATGTAAAGACAATTACAAGGAAAGGTATGCCATGTTTAACTATAAATGTAAAAGTTAATGTGTCTTCGTAATGTTTTCAGACAATAAAATCTCACTTTGAAGTGGACAGGAGGCCTACTTTGGATGTGATATGTCACTGTTAACTGAGTTTTATCTCAATGACATTACTGCCCTTAATTCACTTTGTCTATGGAATGTTTTTGGATCAAATACAGCGATCTGTCATATGTTAAATTTAGGGAATTCCCCTCTCTCTGAAGCTTCTTAGTTAAACTTTCTGGCAGAGTAACCAAGAGAAAATCACCCAGTACCAAGTATATAGCAATTAGTGAAATGCCCCCAAACACACACACACCTCAATGGTAACACAGATACACAGATAGATTGCTTGCAAATAAAACTTGTCTTTCAGCATATGTGAGGATTTGTATAGCGTATACCGGTAAAGGATTAGGACTAACTGGGATTAGTACTCTCTTGGGTTTCAGATTGGCACATCCCTCTATATTTCTTTTATTTGGGAAATGTAGTGTTTTTTAGGAATCATGAATCGATATTACACAATTACTTGCATCAAATGTGTTAGCTTATGAAGGTTTGAATTCCTTGTTTTGCCTGGAAATTATGCAACCAACATACAAAAATGCAAACTTTAAATCACATGGAGGTTTCTTAACTGGGTGTGTTCTTTATTGCACTTGAATAATTTCCTACTAATGAGGTCTATGAGGTGGGTATACTTTATGAAAAAAGAGCTGTTATTGACCCTAATGCCCCATGTGTTTCTAGCCTAAATAATGCCCCATGTGTTTCTAGCCTATCTCCCGGGAGGGAGTGAAGGAATAAGGGAAGAGGGGAAAGAGAAAAGTCCAAAGTTTGGGTTGTCTTGAACCAGAGCCCTTGGGCGTGTTGGTGTTTAGTGCCATTAGGGTTAGAGAACCAAATAAGGACAAGAGCGAATTAAAATAATACTACCTGAGCAAAAAAATTAAGAGGCAGATGTATTTTGTGATTGGATGAATAACAATGGCATTTGTTGTGATAAGGTCATGAGAGAAATCAATATCTGCCAGTTTATGCTTTCCATGAGTTTCACATCTTTAACCCAAATTCAAACTGTTTTATTTTTTTCCTCAAATTTTGCAATATTTGGTATCTATAAGAAAAATGAAGGCATTAATTAGTTTGGCACACTTACCATGGAGTGGATTTAATATGCCCACTTTTTCATTTGGAATCAACGTCGATTATAATCTCATCCTCCAATTTCAACCATTATTTCCAATCCCTTGAGACTATATTTACAATTACAGTATTATAAAACATAAGTTGGTTGCTCATGGCAAATTGAGATGTATGGTTTATGAAACAAATTTTTGTTACTAGTAAAATGAAAGCTTGCATATTTTCTGTAATCCTTATTTGGCATTGGCAAAAATGTGTCCAGGAATGAGATATTGGTATCAGAAGAAAACTCATATTTTTCTCTTAGAAATGTTTCATTTAGTTGGTATGAATAAAAAGGTCTCCAATATGGTTGACCTTATGTTTCTGTGGGCCATTGCAATACACATTTTTGCTTCTAATATCAGTGGCAGTGGAATGATTTTCAAAGTGGGCCATTCTTTGGGATGTCACACACATGACCGAACTTTATTTGCCTCCCATGACAAAACAAATAATTTAGCGAAAGTGGAAACATCATTTTTGGTTAGATTTCAAGTTCAAGTTTATTCAAATTCATATCGTGGCCCAAGGGCCAAATTGCATGAATTTTACAATAAAAACACACAATCATGTTGTTCAAACATTTAAAATTGCACATTACAGAATAATTACAAGTTCATGTACACAATAACATAACAAATTATAATTTATACAAAAATGATAAAATACAGATTTTGTCCAAACCTAACCAAAAATGTTTCCACTTTCGCTAGATTGCTTGTTTTGTCATGGGAGGCAAATCAATTTCGGTCACGTGTGTGACATCCCGAAGAATGGCCCAAGTGGAGGTGTCACTTGGTACTTTATCTGAGCAATTTTCAATAAGTCCGATGTGTATCATCAATTAATTTTTGAAAGTGGGGGGTGGCATGACCCATGCCCCCACCCTGGTTCTGCTGACGCTGTCTAATATCCTAACTGCTGGAACAATTTAGCTCAAAATTTGGAATCGGGTTTTTTGACCAATATGCCTTCATGTGAAATACAAACATGATATGACAGAAATTGAAACACCTACCTTTAAAATAAAACAAGTACGAATGTGTTTCAAATATATGTATTCATTTTGCAACTGTGAATACAGAATATACCTCAGTCCTACCACATTCCTGTCCAGGCCCGTATGCAGGGGCGGGGGGTGCGACTGTAAATTCCACAAAGGGGGAAAAGGTCCACCTTTTGCTGAATTTTTGATAAAAAGGTCTAAAAATTTAGATAAATTTTGACATAAAAGTCCACTTTTTGGTGATAAAATGTTCAAAAAGTCCAAAAAACAACCATTTGAGGGGGGTTGCGTCCACTTAAAAGGTCCACTTGTTCGAAAAAAGGTTCCACTTTTTCGAAACAAGTCCTTGCACCCCAATAAATCTGCGTATGGCCCTGTCCTGTCCGTGCAAGGATGAGATATACATGCTTTCTCTAACCTGAAAAATGTTGGCAGCCTTAGAAATTTCACTTACTGTTATGAAGAAGTGACATAGTACCTCAGATTATTTTATTGCATCTGCCTCATCTCAATGTGATACCAGCTTACCTAATACATATGAATTCTGGTGCAATCAAATTATTAATTATATTGCAATTATGTGATGGTAATATGCATTATGCAAATATGTTGTACTTTTTGTAGGTGTACAAAATTATTGTATTATTCTTGCTCTTTTTGTTTCAATTTGCTTTGAAATACATACAATCAAATAGTTACAGACTAATTAATCTATGCTAGGAAGGTGTAACAGCTACACTCTAAGGTTCTCTTATGTGAATTTACAATTATTGTAAAGATTATCACTCAAAATGCTAAATTTCAAAGTTTCGGATATGCATTTTTGATACATTGAGCATTGTGTTTATGTATAGCAACCTATTGGACACTGTATGTATGCTTGCAAGAATTTACAAGTAATGCCCCATGTGTTTCTAGCGTATCTCCCGGGAGGGAGTGAAGGAATAAGGGAAGAGGGGCTGTAAGCCAAAATATCAAGTTCATACAGGTGATAACAAGCTAAAGTTAATGAGTTGTAATTATTTTTATACAAAAAGGAAAAAAAAAGATGGAAAATCATAGATTTCATTACCAAAGTTGATAACAAATCTATGAGAATTGGGTAATGATTACAAGCAAAATAAATAAAAAAATAACAACATAAAAATTATTTTGGCACAGTAAGACCATGCAACACTGCATACTGAAACAGAAATGATTGCCTTTGAAAAGGCTTTGTTGATTTCATGGCTGCACGCCTTCACAATGTCAATCTCATTTTTATAGAGCAGAATATTTTGTTAAAACATAATAGCTCATAATCTCAAACAAAATACTGCGGTTTACAGTTGTCACATTTTGTTATCAACGAATGATGGCCCTTTCATGGCAAAAGGGCGTAACTTGAGTTACACCCTTTTGCCTTGAAAGGGCCACCCTGCAATACCAATGCTTTATGGGATACATTTTTCTTTTTAAATGTTGAGCTTAAATAATGCTAAAAATATTTTTTTTAAATAAGTATCCCATAATGCATTGTTTTGCATGATAACTCGAGTTACGCCTTTTGCCTTGGAAGGGCCAATGAGACAATCATTTGATTTGAAATGCTATTGACCGGTTTTGTGTGAGTTATTAAAATCCTGTCTTTTTGTTTTTCTTTTTCACAAAAATATTTAAAGTATTTGCAGAAAACTGTAAAGGACCAAAGAAATTGGCACTGTAACTTTTATATAATATGTGTACACATGTATAAACACTATAATTTCAAAAACTATTTATAAGTGTATTCATGCTCTATTCCATTAGATTTAATTTATGTACTTTATGTAGAAAAAAGACAAGTATTTTGTACCCCCTGTAGTTCATATTAAAAAAATGAGGGCTCAACATATACTAAATTGCTTACACATGCATTTTCAATCTCAATTTTTTTTTGGCAAATGTATGCATTGCATTGAATTTTCTCAAGTTGTAAAATCGCCAGAATCTTTAACAAGCAGTATTTTCCTCTTCAAATTGTCTTTCCCACGCACTGCTACAAAAGGAACTTGATCTCATGTAAAATAATTTCACAAGCAATTCATATTCGAGATATAATTTTATAATGAAATTCCCCCTAGTAAATTCTCAAAGATTTTTAGCAGGCCAGTCCCATGTAAACTACCCATTCAAAAAGTCAAGCCTCACGATTTCTGTGTCACAATGGTTTTAATACCTGTAGTGATATTTATATATGTGTACCAGAGACTATAAATGAATATTCATGAGCCAACTGTGCAAATGGCTTATCTATTGTGGAAAGTCATATCACTAATTACAGTGGGAAGAATGCTTGAAATTATGTTGCACTTTGTTAAGGAACTATATATTTGAAAGTACAAACTTTGTTTGACCAGTTTATTCTACAAAATTAAAAGAATAGAAAAAATATTAAACAAAGACACAATGCATGTACCTGTACTTTAACATGGAATTTTGTGTGACCTCTTCATGAACACAAGCATTCCACTAGTAATTACATGGGTCATGCGTGGCAAACTGTACCTCTCTGGTTTTTGCCTTTGCGGCAAACCAGTGAAATCGGTGATTGTTTGCCTTAAGTGTGCCCCATTTACTGCACTCGCAAACCATTGCTTGCTAATTAAACACTATATTTCTGTCCAAGACTAAATTGTGTATTGTGCAGTGTTGGGGGTTACATATTACTCACAGAGGTTATCACATGGGAGTTTGCGATACATAATAATCTGTCCAGTGTTCTTCTGAGACAGTTTTGCACTTAATTGTGTTATGCAAATTGGAGGGAGTTGAATTCAGAAGTCTTGTAAATGATATTGCTATGTTAATGTACCATCCACACCGCAGGACCTATTTCCCTGTATATAACCTGTATTTAGCAGTTAAGAACTGTTGTCATTTGTGTTGTTGTCTTATACAGGGTCCATTGTGACATTTATACAAATATTATGTTTACATAAAATATATAAAAATATTTATTATTATCATGTAACAAAAAATTGTATCTTTTCATAGAAAAGTAAAATCAGAAAATAAAGATGTAAATTTGTATAAAGAAGGGCGGTGTGGGACTAATTACTGTTAATTTATAGACAATTAGCTGTATTACCTAGGATGTTATTGACATGTCAAATGTGGGATTGTATGCCAGCCTATGGGACCCCAGAGAGCCATTCCCATAATGCATTGCAATGTGCCTATACTGCACCGTACTGAATGCATGTCAGTACTTAGGGATGAAAAGTATCCTAGAAGTTTAAGAACCACAAGACATTTCATGATTATGCTAAAATAACCTAAGTACTAATCCTTTGTGGGCTAAACTGAGTGTGGAAGTCAGGGTTTTAATGTATTAAGCATTGGATTTTTTGTGGTATCTACATGACCTTATTGAGGTTAATTTCCCAAAACTGTTTCATTGTGGATGACTCAAATTAAAATAATCAAATTAATGCATTTTCTTGACGCATAGTTGGGATCCACACAAAATGCATTTAAATGAGTAGCAAACAGCCTAGCTTAGTCTGTGGGTTTTGAGATCTCAACCCACTCACTTCCTGTGATACAGATTCTTCTAACCAGGGTCAGGAATAAGAAATTAATCTTCTTTTCTCAAATATATCACCTTTTCACATGATTTAGCAATGTAATTTGTAAATTTTGTTTATTTTGTATTTTGAAACTCAAGTCAGTAAATTTAACGAAAACCTTTCTCAGTCCAGTTAAATTTAGATTTTTGAAAGGGCTTTAAATGTTAAGAAAAGAAGTGAAAATTTCTACGGGGATACAACATTAAACAAAGATAAGTATTTTTTTAATCCATTTCTCTATTCCTCAAACATATTAACCCTCCTTAAGGAACAAAAGGGTGCATTTCAATACTTTGATTGTATATATCAAGTTTCTAGCAGCTTATAAATTCTTGCTCTGCTAAATAACAATTCTCTTGAAGACTGAACTTGCACCCCCATTTTAAACACACTTTGTGTGAACCAATGTTGTGTGATTTCTGGAAACTGGAAAACAAATTTTCTGATTTAGCTCTTTAAATGAAAGTAAAAAATGATTCAAAAGCTTGATGAAAATGTATCTACTGAAATCAGAAATGACCCAAAAGTCATAATTAATAACAGCTGCTGTTTCATGTGATCAGTATCCGCTTCATCATTTTGAGTGTTTAAAAAGAACTCTTTATGTGAGGGCAGGAAAGGATGCAAGTGGAATAGCTTCCCAGGTGTACCTCTGTTGGTGTCCAATAGGATGGACTTTAATTTCTTTCCTTGAGTTATTCGCTCTTGGAACTGTTCTTCATGCGACTGTGTCACCTGAAGAACCATGTCAAGAGTCACTGAACCACAGACCTTGGATAATAGTATATTTGGTATTAGAATTTTCTGAAATGGCAGCTGGCTGCTGCATAGAGGACTTTTGCCTTTGGGTGGGGGGGGCCATTCACACAATTTCCAACCGTACCACAAGATCAAAAACTAGACCTGTATAATTTCTTTTTGGCAGGAATTGTCTTTTGTTTCTTTCAAGAATCCTAAAATAAAACTATTTCCAGAGTAAAATCTTAC
This sequence comes from Ophioderma brevispina, assembly GCA_023653785.1. Classification (NCBI taxonomy): domain Eukaryota; kingdom Metazoa; phylum Echinodermata; class Ophiuroidea; order Amphilepidida; family Ophiodermatidae; genus Ophioderma; species Ophioderma brevispina. Next base: position 6,235 of record JAMKCH010007538.1, on the reverse strand, counting down.
AACGGGTATTTAAATCACCTTTGATGATCCCCAAACCAATATTTGTTGTAGGTATCAAACCATGCAACTATTTAACCATTGGGTAACGCTCATTTGTTATAAGGTGTATTGGATATAATCATAAAATTCAGACATACATTCATGCCATTGTGGCTTTTTTAACCATACCGAAACTTTTTTATCTTATCCAAAAATGCATACTTGTTGGGTCTTAGGATATGTCCTGTTCTTCCATATCTTGTTACATACCAATTGAAGTCCTCACACAGCATTAATGGCTATGAATGTGAGGTTAATCTGCTGCCCCCACCCCCCCCAGTGAACAAACCAAATTAATTTGGTTTTGCTACTACTTTACTATTTTGCTTTGAGTTATTGAACTGAGATTACATTAAGTTAATTAAAGGTGATGTAATTTGTCTTCAATGTTCTTCCTTATGTTGTATCTTTAAAATGTTCTAATTAGCACATACACTAGTTTTTTATTTTTACTTTGTCCCTCATGCCACCCACACCCACATTTGCCCTCGTCCGATGCTCGTTATTTGACATTTAAATCTAAATCAAAATCAACCGTATCCTTTTCTTGTACCTTTTGAGGGCAGATTGGAATGTTTGTTTTAAAAACCAAACACCTTCCAAACTTCATGAAAACATTCTATTAGTTTCGATCCCTAAAGTAGGCTAATTGAAAAAGACCAAAGTGACCATATCTGAAATGAGTTTGCTCTCCTTTTTTTAAGTTCTTTCCCTGCCACACATGTAATGTATGTCAAAGTTATGTTGTGGCAGATGAGAACGTGAGCACTTTTGCGCTACTCCCCTGACTAATTATGTGATAGTTGCCAAGCAGATTGGTATTTTTTAAGGAAGAGACCTACTTTGTACTTCACTACCACTTACACAGCAAGATTCTCGCATAAAATGTTCCTAAGACACCCAAACTTTAGTATCATTTAGGCTGTGATATGTGATAAGCGTCGTACTACTTTTTCATTAAATAAGTGAGTACAACCTACCGCATTCATTAGGTTGCTACGTTTTATGGAGTATACACACTTCCACTGCTGAAGTTACTTCAAGGCTTTGATTTTCAATAATGCTTTTGGGTGCTTTCTAAACTGTAATTTGAAGTACCTAGGCAGTGATTTTGCCTAAGCTCTGTGGGTTCTCAACAGTTGTGACAAGATGTTGCTCAGTACATCTGTATGGTGTACATCAAAGTAAGGGAATGGACAGGGTACCGACTATAAAAATGGATAAAATAGCTCACTCAAGGAATGACTTGACTATGGTGACCAAGTCTCATTCAGTTTCAATGTTGCAACTTGCCCGAATGAATCAAATTAAGATTACAGCAATGTACTTTTAACCACAAAACCGCTTGGGACTCTTGAAGTCGGCCATCATGGTGTTCCCATACCCCACACATATGCCTGTTAACAGGACAAAAAATCAAATAAAACCCTTCTTGTAGTTGATTCTCATCCTTAATGGTTTTGTGGAATACGAAGCTGTTGCTTGATAACATTGACAAAATTCAGATTGTTTTGTCAGATTTTGGTTCTACATTTTAGCCAATACGACCTCTAAATTGGATTTTCTTGTCCTCCACCGCCTGGGATTGACTGCATCACTGGCAACTGCTGCCATCAGAGTTTGGAAGTGGTCAGTTGTAATTCATTTGTACTGTGAGGATATTATTCAAGTCACTATAAAAGAGAAACTAAATTATGGCCTGAGACTTCATCTCCATGTGAGAGCAAGTGGCCTAAATCTTTGTATAAAATTAAGAATGCAGATTTGCATCTGTGTGTGCATTTAAGGCACATTTTTTTTTTAATGATGTAGCCCACCCCCACAGTTTTGTACCGAATATAATTTGGTCATTATTAAATAATATTTTGAACTTCAGAACAAATCGTTGTGTGAGTACAAGAAGGTCGTAGTGCAAATAGCTGCCATTGTCGAGAAATTCCCCATCAACCCATATTAATCCAAGTCTTTGGTCAGTGGCTCTTGAAATGTTTAACCATTTCAAGAGCACTTGGCTCAAGGAAGAATAAATTAAAGGCATCCTAATACATGGCAGCACACCTTGTATCACGTGACAGCTTTGCACTACAACCTTCTTGTCACTCGGACCATAAAAATAAAAGTATATCGCTAAATTAAATTTGATTTTATACACGTTAGATGTTTGTATGGGTCCGTGTAACCATTAACAATACAAGCACAAATCTATAGTAGAATTACATATTGAAAGCATTAGCGTTCACTGTACTTGTTACATGACATATAGGCCATTGCTTGTTAATGGTTTTGCTTAGACCTTTTGTCTCCCATGATAAACTGAAGGTTCTTGAAATACTGAAGATAGTATGCGTGGTCTTGCATTGCTTTCTTTTGTGTACCGATCCAGACACATGTATATTTTAACATAATCACAGACTTCCAGTATAAGTAGATGCCGAACGCCAGTGCAAAGCTGTAACCTTTGCCTTATGCGTACTCTTTCCATAATCTGGTGTACCTATTTATTCATATATTCCCTTTCCATAATCTGGTGTAGTACCAATTTATTCATTCACTCATTTCCCTGGAACCTATGTACCGTTTACAGGCCAACAGGTTACGGCGCATGAGAGTACGAATGGGAGTTTCGAATGGATGACTGTAATGAATATTTGTAAGTTTCAACAATGTTACGGTGGTCGCGCTGTGCTTTGCCACCTATTCTTTAACAATGCGTACAGATCGACCTTATTAATATCTATGATTAATTGATCTCATATCCAAAACACAAGTGTCCAAAGTTAATGTCCCCGCCGAACAGAGATTCGGAAGGGGACTATAAAAGTGAGCAGCGTTCGTCCGTTCGTCGATTCGGTGATAAAAATGTTAACAATGTTGTATACGCTTTCATCATGGAGTTCCGTTAAACGGCCACAATGAGGTTAAACTGGTGGAAAGAAGAGGGTTGATGAATTCTCGACATGATTAGATTTGGGGCGTTCGTTATAAAATATGCAATTAAGTATCTCATGTGACATAATTTATGAACATTTTCCTGTAAGGCCTGTGTACACGTTTTCTGGAGTTCAGTTAAGGCGTTTAAATGAGTACTTGGTGGAAGGAAGCGGCTGAAGAGTTCTCGACCTGATTTGATTTGGGGCGTATTTTGGGGCAAAATGGAGTATTGCAAATGAGCTAATTAATATTTAAAAAATTCGGTTTTTTTTTATATGTTATATTTTTGACATTGTAATGGATACTCAATTCCTGTGCTGCTTGTTGAAAGCCTATCATGGGCCACATCTTCTTGCAATTTGAAAGTATGTGATATATGTGGGCAGCAGTAGGTATGCAAATGAGTAATTAAATATGCGTAATTGTTTGTATCTCTGAAACGGTATGTCGGATAGGCCAATAATTCTTCGCTTACATGAGACTACTATGTCATAGGGGTGTGGGGAGGGGGGCGGTGGGGGGGTGGGGGTGGGGTGTGGCAGGGTTTTGGCGAGGGGGGTGTTGAGGTGTTGTGTTGCATTGTGTGGGAACGGGGTGGCGGTGTGTGGGGTGTTGCATGGTGTTAGGGAGGGGTGTTGGGGAGGGTGAAGGGTGTTAGGGAGGGGTGAGGGTGTTGGGGAGGGGATTAGGGTGTTGCGGGGTGTGTGTGGAGGGAGTGGCATGTTGCGGGGGTTGGGAAGGGGGAGGCATGTTATGGGTATGGGTGGGGGGTTGGGGGTGTTAAGGAGGGTGGTGGGGGTGGGTATCTGCAGAGTGTTGGTGGGGGGTGGGTTATGGGGAGTTGTGGGGGTTAGGGAGGGGGGTGGGGTGTGGCAGGGGGTGGGGTTTGTAGGGTGTTGGGTTTGTAGGTGTGGGTGGTGGGGTGTGCGGAGTGTTGGGGAGGGAGGGGGGGGGGTGTTTGTAGTGGCAGTTATCGCATGTTAGTGATCGCGCATCGGCGGGGACATATTTTACGGCATCGCGTAAATACGAGTTCGCCTGTTATATTGGAAAATGGATGTGACACTGGACTTGACTTATGAGAAAATGTGTTTTAATTTTTAAAATGTTACATGAGACAGGTAGTTTTTAATCTGAAGAAATAAAAACGGGTGTTTATCCATGGGGAATTGATTGAAATTAAAACAGTAGAAGCACAAGCAGGCGGTAGCCGGGGGGGGGGGGGGTTGGTGGTGCCGGGGGTGTGATGTGTACCCACCCAAATCTCCAAAGTTCCAAAAAGGTCCGCAAAAATGTGTGCGAGGGACAGCGAGCTAGGAAAAAATAGGGGTTTTAGGCTTTTTTTTGGTCAAAAAAGGACAATATTGGGCCAAAAAAGGTCCACTTTTGCCAATTTACAGCCCTTATTGTGAAAAGGTCCACATTTGGGAAAAAGTCCAATTTTGAAAAAATCTGCCACCCCCCAGGAAAAAATCATGGCTCCGGCCTGAGCACACGGACAGCAGTGCATCTTTGTTACAACATTTTACTGGGCTTATGAGAACAATATGATTCTCTTTTGATTACTGAAGTAATAAATATAATGAGTAACGTATCAGTCACCACACGTTAAAAGAACTAGTTACTTTTTGAATTGGTCGATAATTGTTTGTCCTTGGGTCACTTGGACAAATAGGATTCAGTTTTTGCCCATAAAATGGAGATAAACACTTATGTTAGATCGGGAATGTGAGCAGTTAAAAGATGATAGTTGTAGATGGAAGGTTGAAAGTTGTAGTATGTACATGTTATGAATGTTAATGAGAGTACTGACAAATGGACGTTAATAGGATTTGATACAAATGCAAAAGTAGTCAAATGAGCAGTACCTATACAATTGGAATATGAATGTATGCTTATGAAGAATAAAAACCAACGATATATGCCATCTCATACAGGTGTTATTGATTTATGTTATCACAAGTTTAAAGGTGCATTTCATGATTCCAGCTTCTTCTGTTCATTGTTAACTAGATACCTTGCGAAAAGCTCATTCAAAACTTTTGAGCTGATCCCGCTTTTGCGGTTTTGTGTATGGAGCAAATGGCTAATTTTTTCACGGTCCCATAGGCACTTAGCTGTAATTTTTGTCCGTTTACGGACAAAAATACAAAACTTCGAATTTCTTACAACACACGACCAAATTTGCACGTAGATTTGGCACACATGGAATTACTAATGTTACATTTCAGAGATATGAAAATCTCAACTTTTTTGAGGTAAGCGGGGGGACGAGGCTGTGAGATCACGAAATGCCCCTGTCACTGTCTCTTTCATTCAGTATACACATCTAGCAATAAAACTGTATTACTATACTTTGGAATTGTGTGCCTGATAAAAATAACACACACCATATATACGATTTGGTACATACCTGTATGCAAGGATCGAATAAAATGACCCCTCCCCGGCCCCAAGCATGATGTAGATCAGGGTTTCTCATAAGCGGCCCCCCCCCTGCCCAAATCTGGCCCGCCAACCATACTTTTTGGCCCTCGACTTGCTCAAAAAGATAAAGGAAAACATAAGAAATGCAGGTTAGTTGGCCCTCAGTATGCAACATTAAAGATGTTCAGCATTCTCTGCCCCTTCAGCTAAAATAATTGAGAACCCATGTATGATATGTGATAGGTAACCTAACGACTCGTACAAACAGTAACTTTTCTTTTTGTGAAGAATGGATCTTAATAAACCCCACAACCCCCAAAATATCACGCGTGCTGGGTCATTTTGCAGTCTTTGGGGTTGTAGCACACTTCCCATATGATTGCTCCAAACCATCAGTGATCTGAATTTCCTGTGGTATTTAAGTGGTTGGGTTTATATATTAATTACAGTGGGGTGGTTATTAAATGCAATTCCGCACATTGTGGGTTTTAAGCGCCCAAATTTTTCAAAATTTTGAGATTTTTGTACGGTTTGCATTAGTATTTCGCTAGTAAACTATCCCTGTAATGGTAAAGCTCAAACTGTCTATCACAAAGAAGGAATTCGTATTAGGATAGTAATCTCGGATCCCGATAAATATTCAGTGGCTCTGGAAACGTGTCTTCAATATAAAACGCCGCCATGTACGTATCTCCGCTCAATCCTTTGTTTTGTCCTGTTTGGTTCAGGCAAACCAAGGTTATAGAGCAGAAGCCCAGAAGGTTTTGATAAACGAACGAGATACCGATATCTGAATACGGGAACATTTAGAGAAAAATAACTTTGCAACTATAAATGT
>JAMKCH010007537.1:0-32452 GCA_023653785.1 Ophioderma brevispina | reverse complement strand
ATCATCTATCAAAATATCAGATATATCAGATAGACTCTATCATCTATCAAAATAGCAGATATAGCAGCTATATCATCTCAAATATTCTCTTCAACTGTGACTATCAAAATATCAGATAGACTCTATCATCTATCAAAATGGCAAAACACCATGCACTATCAAAATATCACCAATATATCATGGTCTTTTTTGAAAATATCAGAATATTCCCCTATCTTTTAACACACGTCTATCACTTGCTATCCTCAAAAAGACCAATCCTGCACCTTCCTCGTCGTTTGCTTCTCGATTTTTCACGCCAATTTTTCGCATCTTTCACAATACCTATTTACATGACAGTAAACCTAACATCCTAGCGGTGATATTAGAATGACAACATTTATTATCTGAAGCTATCCTGACATGAATTCATTAACTTTAATTACGAAAATACTGACTTCAATTTTCAAATGTGTGGACGAGTGAAATTTGAATTTCCACACACAATTTTCGACAATATTTCTTCATAAATCTAACCTAACTCATCTTCCAATTCTGTCTGGCATAGCTCCTGCAAACCTTAGGTGGAACCTTCAGACGATCAAGCTCGCCAAGAAATGTGATAAACCTGGTAGCCTAATCCCCCCACCAACACCTTTTGAGGATCAGAGAATTCCACGGAATCACTTTGCTACCCAATCCATGACACTGCAGTCACAGTATCCCTATCGATCATCCTGGATCAATGACAGATGGTATGAGCAATGGTCATCCTCTACTTTGAACCTAAAGCAGTTTGTGGACAGCCCATCTAGCAAGCCCAAAGGCTGTGACCTTGATAGGAAAGCATGGGTCAACCTCAACAGACTCAGAACTGGCGTTGGTCGCACAAAGAACTTCCTTCACAAGATCGGAGTAGAATTTTCACCAAACTTTGTTTGTGGAGAGCCACAAACCATTAGCCACATCATAGATGACTGTGAGGTCTACAAGTCCCCAAGAGGAATCCCAGGCCTGATCAACCTGGATGATGAAACTATCAGCTGGCTAAAGACGGATCTTCCACTGTGATTTTGGACATGCACGAACGAACGAACGAACCTAACTCACAATCCTGATTATTCATGCTCTCAGCCTACAATATTTTTACATAAAAATGCATTTAAATATTAAACTTGCCCAATCCAAATTGGTAACAGATATCTTGAAAACGACAGCAATTCAGAATCCACACGCACCTGTGGTAGTGTTGTACAGGAAACTGACAATTTTCCTTGCCAGTTCCGACTACCGCGTGGGTGATAGATCACGCTGGGCGCCGACGCGCTGATTGGGCAAGTACATGACATGACTTGCATAATTAGTACTGACGTAATGGAAATTAATTTGTAAGCAGAGAGCTATGGATAACCATTTGAGGCATTATTTGTGACAAAATAAAACACTAAGAAAATACAGGCTAACTTCCAATCCCGTTTCAAGTGTAATGCAGTTTTCGTATACTGTTCACATAAACGTATGATTTAATTATAGGCATACACACATACGGAAATTGGCATAGAAACAATAGGCCGTATATATATTTCTATTTTTACAACTAAATATTCCAATTTCCAATTTCAATTTATTTATTTCCATAAAAAAAAATACATCAAATGACATCAAACACACAAAAACAATGGAGGAGTAGGCAGGAAACCCATTTGGGCCTGAGAATAACCTACCACTTAAAAATACAAAGAAATAAATACCAGAAATGGAAACTGGAGTGTGAAAGAAATATATAAAGATGAATCCCAGAAATTGGGAGAAATCGCATAATGTGTGTGAAAATACCTCAAGAGGACTTCCTATTGCATGATTCAGGTTCCGTGTTTTGTACCCGTCCCTTTACCAAAAAAAATATTATTTAATTTGAAATTTACCTTAAATAGCCATATACATATTCTGCACACTTGACTCAGTACAAAATAACCGTTGAGTGTTCAAAGCTGACTTTAAGCCATACTATTAGATAGATTGAAGGAATTAAATATTTCTAATAATTATTTTGCTACTTAAAATTAGGGTTAGTTGTACGTGGGTATTCACCAATTACAATGACGTGGTTGTAGAGATATTAGACCAAAAATTTTCAAAGTAATGCAACATTCCATTTAAGTTCCAAATTGATAAAAAGACTCACAACTTGTGACATTTTTAATCTAATTAACTCTAACCCCACTTACTTGGGTTCATTGTATCAATGTTTTGAATTCATATGCGAATGCTCGACCATATGCGTTTCCTTTATTTCCTTCTTTTTTCTAATTGTGTGATTTATAATTGCATGTGTCTTGTTGTTGTTTGCATGTGTGTGTGTGTGCGTGTGCGTGTGTGTGTGCGTATGTATGTATATGTGTGCATGTGTGAGTGCATGTGTGTGTGTTTGTTTATGTGTGTGGGTGTGTGTGTGTGTGCGTGTGTGGGTGTGCATGTGTGGGTGCATGTGTGTGTGTGTGTGTGCGCATGTGTGGATGTGTGTGTGGTTCACTTAAATCACTCAATCTTACAAAAATACCATTTTTATTACAAAATCTAACAAAACTACACAAATAGCCCAACCAGCTGTACATTTGGTGAGATTCAATGGCGTTAGGGTTGATTAAAATTGCATTGTCACATGCTTTATTTTGAACATTTTACCTATGAGGTAATGAGGTACGATATCAGACTACATAGCGGAGGACACTGGTTACTACTTTCACTGGTGTAAAGGAACTATAGTCCGATAGAAAACTATAGTCTCGGTTAAACTGTATAAAAAACTAGACACTAATATTGGAGTAAGGACTACTATTTCTAGAGGAGAGGGGTCCACGCGGTGAAGACTATTGACCCTGAAAACTAGCACCATTAAACGCAATGACTGTTATTCCCTAGAACAGGGGTCCACAGGGTGCAGACCATTGACCCTAGAAGCCATGGTCCGGAGGACGCTCAGTTTCTGTAGTCCGGTTAGGCCTATTGTTCCTAGGGACCATTGTTCACACCGGTCGAGTACATTTTTTTTACCACTCCGCGTGCGCTGTACACCAGTACAAATTAAACAAAGATCGGTCCTAATATCTATTGCTCCTCTTCCAACCCAGGCTGTAAGATCATTTGAAGAGCGCTGCCTAGTAATACTGAGGACGCCGGACTCATCGCCTTAACCTTTTAGTGTCGACGGACAAACACAACTTCACCACACAGTCCTATGGGACTCTCCATTTTTAAAACCAGGAGTCCTAGGACAATGACACGTTGAACTTAGTGTCCGTCGGAACTCTCAGACTTAAACCTTAGTGTCCGACGGACAAACACAACTTATCACCAGCCTTCGAACTTTGCTTGCTTATATGATTTTACAACCCCATTATTTTTGTGCATAATTGTAATTTGAGAACTTATTTGACTTCCTTTGCGAACTTGGGTTGACATGATAGTCTGGTCGTCTATAAACGATAAATGTGTGGTACTTTGTTCATATACTCATATAAAACTAGTGCATTTTCTCCGTTTTTCTCTCCCCCTTTTGTGACCCTTGATCCATGTATGTGACCTTTGACCTCATATTGTTCTTTCTCAGTCAGCTGTCCCTTTTGACCAAATGTGGCGGTCATAGTGCATTTCTACGTAAATTTGACCTCGAATTGACCTATGACTTGTTTGGGTCACTTTGAAACTCTGCAAAGAAGACAGGTTCAGGTATCCTCCTTACCTTCATGTAAAATATCAGCCCCGTATGTCAAAGCATAACGAAACGCAGAGCCGTACAGACAGACTCGCAGACAGGCAGATCTCATTTTTAGTAGTATAGATATTACATTATATAGTGTGTTTTGACAGTTTGGACAGGTATTTTGGAAAAAGTGCCCCATTCCAAGAAAAGCGACTTTGAGAATATAACACAAAGGTTTATTTCCATATGATATAATTAAGTGCATGAAAATGAAAAATGAAAACTGGCCAAATCACATTGGTACAAAGTAACATCATGAATAACGATGCCATTTTACAGATGCATAAGTGAAAGGGCGTTTTTGCCCCAGATCATGTGTTGAAAGCCGCTTATACTATTTTTGTTTGTTTCAAAAGGTGGGGAAACAGCCTTATGAGACTGTTTATCTTGCAATATTTTAAATATTTACCTCAAATTTGCAAGCTATTATGGAAAATTTCCATTTTATATTTTTTTTAGGATTTCGACGGCCATTTTGAAAACCAAAGGACCCAAGCCAAAAGAAATGATATTGGGAATTTCAAACCAAGTTGAAATCTATTCCTTATGATGTCAATAAGCACTTGAAAATGAAAAACTTAATCAAACTTCAGAGGCAGCCTGACCTGACTTTCAAAATTAAAACATAATGGCGACCATAAAAAAATATTTAAAGGGCATATTTGTATTTTAATTCGTGCCAAAAGTCAGCAAACTGTTGAAAAAACCTGCCACTTTTTTACCTACAAAATTAAAAAAATAACACTCTCTGCTGTACCAATAATTCAAATGTGCATATTTGTATGGCACACAAGATTTTAGAATAATTTGCAGGTGTTGAATTAAATAAAAAAAGTTTACCAAGCTCAATCGGAGTTTTACTCAATTGTGAGTGAAACATACAACTGGGAGCAGCTGCAGCTCATGCGGGAGCTCATGTAGTATCTGGCTAAGGAGATCCGGTGTTTGTCGATAAAACATGCGATGGAAAATGCCCTGCGATGACCGAATGGTTGGATGTGGTAAGAGGTAAGCTCACTCTCAGGGATACCGATGATAGAAATGGCACGTCTCTGTAATGTATTGCGTCAAGTTGGGATAGTGTAGTGGGTTTTGCTCCACACCATGCTGAGCTTGCATATTCCATGTTGGATCGAACATATATAAAACAGCCCTTTGAGTTTTCTCAAGATAGGGTGTAGCTTTAATTGAGAATACCAGCACGCTGCTAAGTAGCTAAGACGATACTATGTTTGAATTCGTCTATGTTTAGTCATGTTGCAATTCTGTTATGGTCTTTTAACACAACATTATATTGTAGATTTGCTGATGTGGACAAATCACTACACTTACCCATTCTGGAACTGATGTAGATCCTCCAGACCCATTACACGAAACATATTATAAAATATGTTTTCATAGAAAAACGGTTTCATATTTTTGTTCTGATCTGGAATAGGTCCAAAACTTGGGTAAAAGTTTGCCTGTCGAGGATAAAGAAAAATCTCGTTAAACATTATGCTTGATTTTTTGCTATCATGCCAAAGACCAGAATATCTAGAAACTTTTGTAAATTACACGAAGGTTTTTTACGCTTAGTCAGAACTATACCTTATCAGATTTGATATTGAGTTAACATTCAAGTGAACAAGGTCTATAGTATCCGCTGATTGACAATAGAGGAAATCTTACGGAATCCTAATCGAATTATTTCCCCACAGGAATGTATCAATATGAAATCTAAGTCAATAACAATGAGTCGCTGGTTGCACAGAGGTGAAATGGTCTATTAGCCCTGGAGCTAGCACACATTTGTAACACATCTCAAGTACAAAAGGTTTGAGTGATTAAATTTGTAGACAGCCTGACAGCAACCCCTGAAACGCGATTCTTAAGTGCCGCAAGTGAAGAGGAGGCCATGACAAAGATTGTACAGGGGTCAAATTTTTAAATTGATCCAATCATGTTGAAAAGTATACCATGTTATGTGTCTAACCATAAGGATTCAGAAAAGGTATAGTTTGTAATATGTACAGCCTAAAGTTTCAGAGTTATAAAGTAAAAACAACAAAAATCAATAAAAAGGGTCAATTTCAGTTGTACAGGGGTCAAATTTGAAAGTTGCTTCGATTCGGATAAAAAAATGGTGCAAATTATTGGTGGAGTTCATAGGATTAAAATAAGGAATAGTTTTGAGTGTCTCAAATGATTTCTTAAGAAAGTAGGGGGAAACAAGATCAAGCCCCATTGAATGCAATGGACGTTGACCTTCTGTGCCCCCTACATCGGAAACTAAGGATTTAAGACAGCTAAAACTATTCCTTATTTTAATCCTATGAACTCCACCAATAATTTGCACCATTTTTTTATCCAAATTGGAGCAATTTTCAAATTTGACCCCTGTACAAATGAAAGTGACCCTTATTATTGATTTTTGCTGTTTTTAGCCTATAACTCAGAAACTTTAGGCTGTACATATTACAAACTATACCTTTCTGAATCCTTATAGTTAGACACATAACATGGTGTGCTTTCAACATGATTGGATCAATTTAAAGATTTGACCCCTGTACAATCTTTGTCTGGCCCCCTCTTCTTAAGGCACCATTTGCAGCACTTAAGAATCGCGTTTCAGGGGTTCCTATCAGGCTGTCTACATATGTAATCACTCAAACCTTTTGTACTTGAGATGTGTTACAAGTGTGTGCTAGCTCCCGGGTTATATCCATTGTTACCGCGGTACGTGAATTATCTTTCACAAATCTTTATACCTATAAATTCAGAGACATGAACATATTACGGTTGGAGATGCTTGGAAGTATTATTTTGTATAGACAAAATACTTTACCTCCATCAAGTAAATATTAAAATCCTCGTCCAAAATAAAGTCCCACCGAGTAATCTCAAAGTATTTAGCCCTGAAAAGATGAAGAAAAGTGGACGTAGTACTAGATGATGTATAATTAAAACAAATCAAGTGAAATAAAGGCAAAAAAGTTTTGGTTTAGTGCAAGATCTCTAAGTACAATTATTTTTATCACTGTACAAATGCCGTTTCAAAGGATTACTTACTAAGTAATCCTTCGAAACTGACTTTTACAAAGAAAATGGCTAAATAATACTAAATTTGACTCCGCAATATTTGTGACAACTTAACTGTGACATATTATAATTTTGATATACCAGCGTGCAAGATGCAAAACTAAAATGTACGCACCTTCACTTGACTCTGAAGCGCACTCTTTTCCAGAATCCTCAAGATTTTGGCAATTAAAATATTACACATGAGTGTTTGATGAAGCAAGTTGTATAGTAGTTGTAGTAGCATAGTAGTTTAAAATCAAAGTTTTAAAACTCCGGATTTTTGTCCCCGCTAAACCGGGGTGGCCGGTGGTTGTTGCAGGAGATATTGTCCCCTGTAGCCATAGTCCGGAGACACTAAGTTCTGGTTTTAATAGTCCGGGGGATGTGCAAAGCTAGGAACTATAGTCCCCCGGACTATGATTTATAGGAATGTTAGTCCTACAAGTGGGAATTAAAATCCGAAGAGGACTATCAGGCATTAGGAATAAATATCCAAGTCCGAAATGGATCCCAGGTCCTAGGAATTAGTGTCCATTTCCGAAAGTAGGGACGATTGGTCTCTAGGGATTAAATGCCCTGTCAGGGGTGTACTATCGCTCCTTAGGGATTGGGGTTCAATTCCGACCTGGACTATAGATACTTAGGAATTTCATTGTCATGTCTGTAAGTTAGCAGTTACTTGACTATGCCAGCTACACACAGCCAAGAGTGGACCTGCAAGCTCCTTAGGTATCGGTGTCCGATTCCGACGGCGCATACTATAGTCCTGAGGGATTTTGTACAGGGTTGTATTTGGGCGGCTCTCATTTTTCTTAGGAATTAATGCCATGCAGAGGTGGACGATATTCCTTAGGATTAGCGGCAATGTCTTGGGTGGACTACAATTCCTAAGAAAGTAGTGTCCAAGTCCCAAGGTGGAATATCGATCTAGAATTAATGTTCCAAGCCCGACGTGGTGGACTACCAGTGCTTTAGGAATTATTGTCCATGTCATAGGTACACCCGTTCCTAGGAATGTGTGTCCAAGTCCGAGGATGTAAAGAATTTATTAGAAATGAACCACTCTTGATAAACCTAACATGAATAGGATTGTAGCCCTAAATAATAACCGGGTACAACATTTGAATGACACATAAGCATTTAAAAGTGATAGTTTTTTTGGTTTTTCTATTTCTTTCATGAAATCTCCCTATGTAAATGTTACATTAAATTGCAAAGTTACAATTGGTGACCTAAAAGGCTTGTAATACATGATTTTTCAGGGGCGGAGATTCCTGCATGATTTCATTTTCAGGAGGATGTTCTATCCATCGTGAATAGAGCATCCCCCGAACAATGAAGAACGCAGAAATCTTTCACTGTGCTGCATAATGGAAGGAGCAGTCTGAGTGCGCGTAATGATGGCCCCCGCCTAACCCGGGACCCAAAGAGCCCCTGTGACCTGATACGACGCCGACGACAGACGAAGACTACGGACGACGACGGACGACGACGAAAAGGACGACGACGACGACTACGACGACGACGACGACGACGACGAACGACGACGACGGACGACGACGACGACGACGAACTACGACGAAAGGCGAGACTACGACATGATACGACGATCGACGACGACAGAAGTGACGACTACACGACGCCTCCGGACGACTACTACGATCTACTACGACTACTAAAGGCGACGACGACGACCATTATACTACTACTCCATACTAAGACTACTTACTAGATACTTGTACAGGCATACTACCAACATGATACTATACATACTACTACTTACTACTAATACTACTACTACTACTCATGGCGGAGCCAGACCTCTTTTTCGGGGGGGGGGGGGGGGGAAACGGGGGGGCAAAGTGAATTTGGATGGGGGGTCGGGCAAAAATTGAAAATTCGGGGGGCAAAATCTGGAAAATGTGGAAAATTTTTCACCATTTTGGCCCCAAATCGCTGATTTTTGGCCCCAAATCACTGAATTTGTTCCCAAATCCTATTTTTCTTTCGACCGGGGGGGGGGGCCACAAAAATATGGGGGGGGGGGGGGTGGCAAGAAAAAAAATTTTGGGGGTCAAATTTTTGCCCCCATGCCCCCCGGCGCCCGCCCACTGACATAATTAATACATAGGCCTACTACTAATACACATTAGTACTACATACTACTACTAGGCATACTAGACATACTACTACGACTTCATACGACTTCTTCATACTACTAATGCTACATTTACTACTAAATATTTACTCTACATATATCTAACGTACTACGTACGCTAAGAAATCTACTACGACAGAATACTATACATACTACTACTACACACTACTACACGAATAACTCCATAGACCCTGGGGAGAGGCTAGCAGGCATTTGTAACCACATCTCAATTACAAATGGTTTGAGCATAATAGGTTGACAGACTGACAGGACCCCTGAAAAAGTGGTATTTAAAGTGTTGCAAATGATGCCTTAAGGAGGGTGGGGCCAAGATCAAGTTTGTACAGGGGTCAAACATCTTATCATGTTGAAAAGTTATACCCACATTATGGTCTAAATAAGGATTCAGAAAAAGGTATAGTTTGACTATATCCAGGGCCTAAGTTTCATAGTATAATCTAAAACAGCAAAAATCAATAAAAGGGGGGTAAATTTCAGTTGTCCGGGGTCAAATTTGGAAGTTGAGGAAAAAACGTGGGTGGGGGGGGGAAACACAATTTCGCCCTAACGCTTATTAGTGCATAACGATAGCCAATTTCCCTAACCTGCTACAGGCTATAATATAATAATAATATAATAATAATAATGCTCTATAATAATAATAATAAATTGTAATCAGAATAATAAAAAACAACCATCATAAATAATAATAATTTAAAATATATTTGTTTTAGCATAGTGACAAATAGGATAGTTGCCCAATATCTCACGATGGACCAGTATGTTAGTGCCACATAGAAGTTCGATGACTTCAGAGAAAATGCTTAAAATTGATAATACATTCTTGTCCAGAAATTCCAGAGATATATAAGAAAATGCTACATTGGCACACTACATTTTAATTGTGTTTGATGTTCGCATTTACTCTTTTGTGAATTTATTGGATTATTATATATTGTGATAATTAAATATAGTCAATCAACTTAAAAAGTAATGTTTGTTAGGGGAAAACGGATTTTCTGCATCGTTTGTTTTCACAATTTGATTTTAAAGGAAATTGGTCAAAATTATAGAAATCTCGCCATGTGTTGGGAATGAGTTTAGGTGTAATTAAGTATTGTGGAAGCAATTTGGAATACAATGTTAATAATTTTTAGCTTCGAGAAAGCTGAAATTATGATGTAGGCCTTTCTCTGGAATAGACCTACATCTATGTCTCTTTCAAAAAATCGGAATGGCAAGCTGTCTTTTACCTGAAACCCCATAAATGTGAAGAAAATGTAATTTAATTACTAGCTGTACTACTCCTACATAATAATTCATATTGAGGACACAGAATAACAAAAATTTATAGAAGCCATTATTAAACATCACAAACGTAAAAAATAATGACCACCAGGAATCTGCAATATATGCATTTGGTTTGAAAAATTACACTTAAGATTTAGTGTGCATTATACGACCTTTGCGTTGTACAAGGGTACAAGTGTGTTACTCCCACATGTCAAATGGCATCAGAGAAAACACTTAATACTCAATACATCCAGGAAAAATATGTCAAAATGGTACATTGGCAGTTAAATAATTGTATTTATATTTTATTTAAGAATTTATTGATCATTTAATTTAAAATAGATAAAAAACAAACTGAAAAAACAATTTTTAGGATCGAGAAGGTTCCCAAATAAAAACCATAAATTGCCTATAATTTTCTTGATTGGTTATATTGGAGTTATGTAGAAATATGACAAGGACAGTCTCATATACCACACGGCACTATCCAACTTAAAACGGTTAACGGGCATGATTAAGAGATTATTTGTATTGTCGCACAGCAATGTCCGTTAAAAAGGCAATATTTTTTCTCACTGACAGATACTTTCCTTTGCAGTGTATTGCAAGGAATCTCGGTGAAACTGATCCCGAAAAGGGATCGTTATAATTACCCAAAAATAGCAAATTAGCTTCACCTTTGGTTCTATTCGAAAGAATGAATTGGGTGTTATGTTTACTTGAAAATTAATCAGGCAGCAATGGCAATTTCACCAACCTCCACAATGAAAACCAGTGCGCCGCTCAATAGCATAGTTTCAGCAGTTTTCGTATACTGTTCCCATAAACGTATGATTTTTAATTATAGGCCTACACACAAACGGCGTGCCAGAAATTGGCATAGAACCAATAGGCCATATATATTTCTATGTTACAATAAAATTATTCCTATTTCCATTCCAATGGATTAATTTCCATAAAAAACACCCAATACATCAAAGACAGCAACACCACACAAAAAACAAAAAGGAGTAGGCCACAGCTGTTTGACCCATGCAAATCGTCTTTATTTTAGAGCATTTGTAAGCAGTTGGCGATACAACTTTGACAACTGATATTAAGTAGGGACATGCTAGAGCTATTACTCTGCAAAAATCAGAAAAATCCATCGCGGGGGAATCCTGCCATATAGGCCTATAAAGGTCATGATTTGTATGTGTTATAGCGCCCTCTATATGATATTTTTTCCATAGAGAGACGTGTGTATTAAACTAGATTTTAAGGAAAATCATATTGCCCAGCAATGAAAATTTCGTCAAATTTATTACAGGATGAAGAGTCTTGGTATACATAATCCAATTAGTCGTCAAAAGTGTGTCGCGTTGATATTTTTTGTTTTATTCTGGTTGTGTCATAATAAATGAGACTTTCAAACCAGTGTGTGAGGCAGGAAGGAAAGGAAAGCCATTTAGGCCTGAGCATAACCTACCACTCTTTAAAAATACAAAGAAATAATCCCAAAATGGAAACTGGAGTGTGTAAGAAATATTATAAAGACGAATCCCAGAAAGAAATTGGGAGACAATAACATAAGGTGTGGAAAATACCTCAGGAACTCATATTGATTGATCAGGGCCGTGTTTTGTACCCGTCCCTTTTAAAAAAAAAAAAAAAAAATATTTATTAATTTGAAATAGATAAAAAAAAAGGAAAAAAAGATTTTAGGTTCAAACTTATGGAAACAGTCATTTGTGAAAGCTAAAATCTTATATAGGCCTTTTGCCGAAATGGGGCATCATATCTATGGTGTTTCCTCAAAGACATTAAATTCATGACCTGCATTGACCTAATATCCAATAAATGTGAGAAAATGTGTAATTTACCTTAACTATCCATATAAATATCTGCCACTTTACTCAGTACAAAAGTAACCCGTTGAGTAAAAAGCTGACTTTAGCCATACTATTAGATAGATGAAGAATTAAATATTTATACATAATTATGTTCCTACTTACAAAGTAGGGTTAGTTGCCAGTGGGTATTCAACCATACAATGACAAGTTTATGTTGTAGCGATATTAGACCAATTTTCAAAGTAATGCACAGTCCCTTTAAGTTCCAAATGATAAAAAGAACTCACACTTGTGACATTTTTAATCTAATAAACTATAACCCCACTAACTTGGGTGTTCATTGTATCAATGTTTGAATTCATATGCGAATGCTCACGGCATGTGCGTTCTGTATTCTTCTTTTTTCTATTTGTGTGATTTATAATTGCATATGTCTTGTTGTTGTTGTTTGAGTGGGTGGTGGGGTTTGTGTGGGGGGGGGGGTGCGTGTGTGTGTGTGTGTGTGTGCATGTGTGGGTGAATGTGGGGGTGTGTGTGTGTGTCTTGTGTGTTTTTTGAGTATGTTACAAAATCCTGTTTCACGCAATCTTACAAAAATCACATTTATGTTAACAAAAACTAACAAAATTACAACATAATAGCTCACCAGCATGTTACATTTTGTAACTTTTGTGGATCAATGGTGTTAAGGTTTAAGTAAATATTGCAAATGGCTTTACTTGATATTTTACCTATGAGGTGGTAATGAGGTACGATCGTGGCACTGGCACCGAACTGAAATTTAAAAAAAAAAAGTCTTATTATTAACCCTGAAAATGTTGGTCTTCAGACAATAAAAAAGTGAAAAAACAAACCCCCCCCCCCCCCCCCCAAAAATGGTAATTTGGCCGGTGGACAATCATAACTAGGCAGTGATCCGAGGCACATTAATTCACAAGTCTGAAGTTAATATATAGTTGATGGAGACGAAAACCAAAAGGGTTGCACAGTTTTGTATGTTTCCGAAAAGAAAATTCACTTAACTTACTTGTAATTCTGGACGCAGCACGTATTAATGCTCGAGCTTTAAAAAATAATAAAATAAAACATACTCTACTGGACTCGAACCTGTTCATTTACATCAAAGTCAGAGAGACCTTACACGAAGGACAACACGAAAAAAATGAAAAAGTAAAATTTTTTGTTTTTGTATACCATTTATCACATCTTATTAAACCAGCTGTTATTCATTCATACCTATTGTGTCATACCGTGATATACCGGACTACAGTAACGGGGGACAATGGTTACTTTCACTGGTGTAAAAGGAACTATAGTCCGATAGAAACTATAGTCCGGTTAATCTATATAAAAACTATCGAAACTAATATTGAAGTAAGGACTACTATTTCTAGAGAGAGGGGTCCACGCGGTAAGACTATTGACCCTGGAAGCCATGGTCCGGAGTATAAAAACTAGCAACATCAAAGCAAGGACTGTTATTTCTAGGAACAGGGGTCCACATGGTGAAGACCACTGACCCTAGAATCCATGGTCCGGATGACCGCTCGGTTCTGTAGTCCGGTCAGGGCTATTGTTCCTAGGGACAGGGGTCCGAAGGACCCCTGTCCCTAGGAACCACAATCCCCCGGGCTATATCTCCAGGGGGACTATATCTCCTTTCACACCGGATTCACCTCACATTCACAGCAATACTGCTGTGTGAGGATTTATTGGCGCAAAAGATAATCGACCGGATGCCCTTCCTGACGTCAATGTGCTGGATGGCCGCCGTTAGCTCTCTAGAGCCGACGCCCTTGTAGGTAGACCTTCTTTTTAGTTCTACCAGGGTAACCAGCTACTCTCCTCATCGGATTTCCTTAAAAACCCGACGGGGTGACGGTTTAGCCGCCGACAACCCGACCCTAGGACAGGCAGTACTGGTTACCAGGATAGCAGTAGCAGGTCCCCAAAATTATGTCACTTATTTGTTCAGTGAACGCCGAAGAAGAGTGTTTATTTATTTATTTATTAATTATTTTGTCACGTTTGTAGTGAGTAACATAATATTCCATGTATATTGCTTGAATCACTTGCGAAATGATGATGCTGAACTCTTCATTTATGCCTTTGCAAACCTTCAAAGACTTTCCATTCTACACTAGTATGAGAACTCATAGAAACAATGCCAAACTACAACTGACAACAAGATGAACCAATCACAATTGGTAAACTCCGTATGACTTTTTTTCAACCTAGTCCTTAATTTCATGATATTTCATAAG
This sequence comes from Ophioderma brevispina, assembly GCA_023653785.1. NCBI lineage: Eukaryota > Metazoa > Echinodermata > Ophiuroidea > Amphilepidida > Ophiodermatidae > Ophioderma > Ophioderma brevispina. The sequence goes on along the minus strand of JAMKCH010007537.1, from coordinate 18,100 downwards.
GGAAGGCACCTTGGACTTACTATAAGTGGTATTCGTTTCAGTAAATAAGGGTAATTATTTCCTAATATTTTACCTACAACTTTTGCGTCTTTGGCGTCCGAGGCGCTCGAGGTGCTCACCCGACGCTCATATACGCTGTTGTGTTATGTTATGCCTAGGCAATTTCACGGGATGGGCATACGTGTTGGGAATGTTCCATTCTTATATTGAATTAACTAATTCATTCAAGATTTATAATTATACACTATATTTAGAAGGGGTGGGTCTATATGCACGATTCAAGCAAAATCTACGACGAAGAGAAACTCAATGCAATGCAGGTGAGGATCAAGTAAATGATATGACCCGAAAAAGTGATTAGACAAATATTATATAGCGGCTCGGAGGGAAAGAGTTCCATATGTCCCGCTCCCCTGCGAATTTTGCAGACTTGGCGGAATAAACTACGGCATTAAGGTTGCACAATTCGTACGGAGGGGGACACATTGAACTCTTGTCGCTCAAAGTAACTGGCGAGCATTGAATTAAATAAAGACGAAAAATACACGGTCTCGAACCCGGTGTAAAAGTAGATATAGTCCGCGTGAGCCTTAGTCCGGGCTCCATAGACGACAACGGAATAAATCATGAAACTAATGTTGTGTGAAGAGTCATCTGAATCGAGTGCTCTATTCTTTACCGTTGTAAATGGACTATGAGTCCGGCAGACTATAAATACTTCTACCCCGGTCCTCTCACTATCGAGGTGTAAGATATACCACTAGACCACAGTGGACTGTGTTTTGAGCGCTAATGTATTTCAGTCTTTATTTTACAGTTTCAAGCTCTAACAGGATTTATGGTGAAGCGAAACTCAAAGCAATGCACGGGAGGATCAAGTATATAAATACATGAATATAACATGTAATACTTACTTCGTATCACCATTTTCTCCAATACGACCAACAGTTTCATTGAATACATTTCTTATGGAATCATAGATTTGGGAATAGATCAACGACGGATCCTTTCCTATACAGAGAGAAATGACAAGAAATAATTGGCCGAAGTCATTATACTTTGCAACAATTAATTTTTAAAGAACAAAACCACGGTATTGTGCGTTGTTTATATGCTATAAATGTTATCTTTGTCGATGAATGAATCTAAGTGCATTACATCTTGTGTCAATAAAAATGCTGGATTAGAAACAAAGATATAAATCACCCCTATTCATCATAATGTTAACCTCTTCTCTCATTTGGACACCTGAGTCTAGAGATATAGTATATAATAGAAAGATAGATATAGTATATATTACTAGAAAGACTATTGTCAATAGTGAAAAAATATATAATGATGTTAAAGCTAATTCAAGCAAACCAAAGGTTCTGAAATCTATGGCTAAAGATTTTATTTCAAATTCCACGGCCCTTTTCTGGAAGAATCACGTCAAAAATCTTGCTATTCAAGGTAGATTTCTTGAGTTACTTTCTTTGGAGTCCAAATGCGTTCAATGGCGTAGTATTATTTTCAACCTTCCTGTAAGAGTTTGTTAATTTCTTGTCAATTCGGTCACCGATTCCCTTAACACTAGGACTAATCTTCTCAGATGGGGTAAGTCAAACACCAATAAATGTGCCCATTGCAAGAACAAAGAAACACTTAATCATGTGTTGAACTCTTGCAAATTTTTCTTGGAGCAAGGCCGCTATACCTGGCGCCACAATAACATCCTTAATTATATCATCAAAATTGTTCGTTTGGGGCTTACCAAATCTGAGAAGAATTCCTTTAAAATAATTCATGACATTCCTGGTTTTACAGGTTATGCTTCTGGGCTACTATTCCAACAGAATGTTCCCAAACAAACCTCATCCCAGACTTATGTATCTTTTGGGAGGGGTTACGCAAACTTTTTATTTTAGAGCTTTCTATTCCATTCGAGCAGAATATTGTCAACGCCTACACTTATAAATCAAACAAATATGCTTCAATAATTTCTGACATTCAGAATAATGATTTGAAGTTTCCTACTTTGCCATTGAAATAGGATCTCGAGGTTTTATCTCACAGGACAATTTGCCTAGACTTAAAAAAAAAATTTCAATTGTTCATGCACATATTTCATTGAAATTGTTTAGAGATAATCTTTGTAAACTCGCTGTCATTTCATCATTTGTAATATACTATGCTAAGCAAGAACAAACTTGGGAAAAGTGCAATGCCCTTGATATCACTTGGGTCAAATTGGCTGCTGGTCAGCCATTTCGAGTAATACTACTTACTTGTTTCTTGTATGTCAATAGCTTTTAAATGTAATTTTCTTTATATATAAATATATCCCCTGCATGACCACTAATAAGGTCTGTCCTGTAGCTTTGTATGTTTTTATCCTTTATTGGTGATCCTTTTTTTAAATATCGCAATAAAGTGATGATGAATAAAATATATTAGAAAGGTTATCGATTACAAGCTGGTCTGACTTGTGAAACTACTTTAATGAAGATTTCAAATTTAGTATAAGTGAGAGTCTTTGTGGCTTATAATGAAAGATGTGGCAGGATTAGGCCTACATAATCATTTCGTCCAAAATCAATTCTATCAATCAATAATTGCCCAGTGATAGTCCAGTGACTATATAAAGGAGAACCTGTATAAAAAGTAACTTAAACAATATACGGTTAAAAATAATTATTGAACACATATCGAGTGGTCTCATGGAAAACGGAATTATACTCACTATAAAAATGAATTAAACACATTTGCCTGACCATGCGCTATTGAAATTCGCGCTATTGTATATGGGATATGTATATGTGTTATGCGATACGGACGGCACAGTAGCGTCATACACCTTCACACGTGACGCTTTCATTGTATTTCTTATGGCGTTGTGTGACACAAATGTGCCAGCCGTATCGCATAACACGTTATACACTAGCGCGAATTTTAAATAGCGCATGGTCAGACTAGATGGTTTTAATTCATTGATATGGTTAATATAATTCTGTGTTTCAATGAAACCATTCGATATGTGGTCAATAATATTATTCCTTGTACGCGTTCTCTTTTAAGTGGTGTTCATTAGTTGTTTCAAACAATGTTTTCTCCTGCTTTCATTCGTTTCAATGCCTACGTACATTGCACATTGCAACTGGTAATTCTGTTGGTAAGTGACACAACCTTGAAAAAAAATATTCAGTCATAATGAAATGGACCCTAAATGAAATCACTTCCACAAATGTGAAAACAATTTCGATGTTTACATTCTGTTAAAACAGCGAAAGGTTGTGGCAGTTCGTGGCAATTCTAGCCAGCCACCGAAAATCAAGGTGTTGACATCTCTAGCATGTTTTGTGACACAGTTCAAAAGCATTCAGATCGGAATTCAGACATTGTACTACAGGCTTGAATTAAGATATTGATCTAACAAGTGAAAGGTGGACTAGCCGGGATTAGCACATACACAATACCAATGGTCTTCGAGCTGACAACTGCAGGCTAAAATGCTGGCAGTAATGTTAGCATCCTTGGATGAGAGGTTATTCTTAGAAAGGAAAACAATATTAATTAGTTTTCCCCCTTTTTACAAAATGTAAACACCCAAACTGTTTTAAATTTGAAAAGTGATTTCATGTGGTGCAGTTGGATCAGCGCTCGTCTCATAAGCATTAGGTTGTGGGTTCGAGCCCCACTGTCGCCAATGTGTTGTGCACTTGGGCAAGGCACTTTACCTCGCTTGCCTCTCTCCACCCAGGAGTATAAATGGGTACCGGTGTAAAGAAACTAAGTGTTCCCTATGAGAGAGTGTCCTAGTTACCATGTCAACATGTACGGAATAAACCGTGACCTTGTAGACGAGGCCATTTTGGTACAGTTCTGAAACAAATGATGTGTACAGTACTCAATGGATAACACAATGCCTAGATGGATGGTAGGACACACAGACACTGTATGTCATGACACAGGTGTCATAACATACAGTGTCCCTGTGACTGAGTGTCTTACCACCCATCTATCTATTGTGTTCTCCATTGAGTTCTGTATGCATCATTTGTTTCAGCACTGTACCGAAATGATCTCGTTTACAAGGTCACGGTTTATTCCGTACATGTTGCTATGGTAGTTAGGACACTCTCTCATGGGGGACACTCAATTTCTTTACACCGGCATATGCTGGGAATGCAAAACAGACTCGCTGTGTGGGTGGAGTGGCGAACCCCCCACAGCAACATGAGGGAGTCTGGCCCAAAGGCCAATGACAGAGAGATGGGCACTCCGCCTGCAGGCGCACCATTTGCTTTTTTATTTCAATAAGAGCCCATTTCATTATGTCCGAATGTTTTCCCATGCCATTGTGTCAATCAGACCAACCCAATTCAGAAAGGCTTCAAAAAACTTTTGAGCCAAAAGTGAAAACGAAATCTTGTCAAAGATGAAAATGATGAATAACAAGTTTAGCAACTTATAACACCAGTTATATTTTTATAAAATTGCTATGAATCCTACGCTTTTATTGACACACGCTCTAGTTAATGTGAGATGGCATAGTTATGCGCACTCAGCTGGTCTTTTGCTGGTGCGGGTGTCTACCCTCAAGGTAAAAAGGATACCATTACGGCTGGGAATCGACAGCTTGTCTTGACCACTGACCTCCACACATTTTATTTTTTTATTTTATTACCTTTATTGCACTTACAAGACAATTGCAAAACCGATGTGTGGTGCAAAAGGGTGACCCCTAACAGGCACGCAGGCCACAAAGCGGGGACCAACACAACACCTCAAAATAAAATGAACAAAAGATTTTAGGTAAAATTGAGATTTAACTTCCAACAGAAAAATTAACAGAAAAAGAAAAATATAACATAAAATTTTATAAAAGACATAAAAATCAATTCAAATAGCATTTATAAAGCACAAAATATATTGCACAAGACGAGCCCATACTACATAAGTAACGAATATAGTATGAATTTGTTTAGCTAGTAATGGTCAAGAAGACAAGATTTGAACTGGGGAAATGTATGAAGATTTCTGAGATTGGGAGGGAGGGCATTCCATGAATGGTAAATACGGTTAAAATAAGTCTGCCGAAAGATGTTAGTACGGCATCTGTTTGGAATGATAGTGGGAGCGTTTGTGGATCTCAAATTGTGATGCTCAGAGTTACGAAAATAATTTTGTCATGGAAACTGATGAATGTCATATTTTGAAGACCTTTAAAAAGAAGGATATTATCTTTAAATTTACGGCGATTATCAAGGCTGCGGGGAGATCGAGATCTTTTAGACGATCCTCATATGGGCAGAACTTCTCAGGATGAATTTGGTTGCATGTCTCTGAACTTTTTCATTGGAGCTGATGAGGCCCTTTTCTTGGGGATTCCAGATTTCTGACCCATACTCCAAAATGGGTCTGACATGAGCCAAGTAGAGAATTTTTCGGGTTAATGGATTTTTTTCCAATAAATATCATGACAGGTGTGCCGAATCAAACCTAAAATGCGGTTAGCCTTGCAAATCATATGATTCATATGAGGTTTCCAATTCATATTACTCGTAACTAAGATACCAAGATCATTCTGATTGTCAACCAGATTGCAAAATGTGATCACCAAGCTTGTAGTTAAAAGGGGCAACATGATGATGTTTCCAGGTTTTGACATGTAAAATAACACACTTTTGGCATAAAATCAATGTCCATTTAACCTCAAATTAAAAGAGAATTAAGGTCTTTTTGCAGAGCAAGTTGGTCACAAATGGTGGGATATGGTTCTGGAACATTTTGAAATCATCAGCAAAAAGACCAATTCTGTGCCAGATGAAACACAGGAGGGCATATCATTAATAAAAAACCACAAAGAGTAAAGGGCCCAATATGGAACCCTGTGGGACGCCTGAGGTGACTGGCAGCCACTAGAATAGCACCATTAATGACCACCCTCTGCAGTCGACCCTCAAGATAATCATGGAACCAGGCAAGGAGTGTGCCACCCATCCGCACCTGAGCTTCTCAATAAGCATAGAATGATTGACGGAATCAAATGCCTTTGAGAAGTCCAGGTATACAACATCAGTGTCACACCCCCTGTCATAGTTAGAACTAAGATTGTGAGTAATAAAATCAAACTAAATTGTGTAATGCAAGAACGATTGGGCATAAAACCATGCTGGCAATCGGAGATGATAGGTTCCAAAAATGGGAGAACTTTCTTGTGGATGCAACGCTCAAGTACTTTGGAGACCAGGCTAAGCAGAGAAATCGGACGGTAATTTTCACGCAGCCATCAACTGTCACCTTTTTTGAACAAGAGTGACAATCGCACGCTTCCAGAGATGGGGACTTGCCTGAAGAAGAGCAGATTGAAAATTACTGTGAGAGAGGGTGAGATCTCTAGCGCCGCACTCACGGAGTAATTTACCAGGAATACCATCCGGTCCACTTGCCTTGCCTGGGTCCACAGTACTCAGCCCACCTCATAAACATCTGAGGAGGTAAAAGTGAGAGAACTAAGATTATTTATATTGTCATGAACATGAGAATGAGAATCAAGCTTATATAAGCTTATCTCTGAACCACACTGTGAAAAAATTTGTTGAAGAGATTTGCTTGCTTTATGGATCATCAGAGAATCAGTATGAACCTATGATGGGAATTTTACCAGGGTTCTTAATCTTGTGAAAGGACCAGAATCGCTTAGGAGTATTTTCAGGAAGTTCCTGACATCGGTCAAGAAATCAGCACGTCTTGGTAATAAGGACTTAGACTGCTTACGCAGAGAACGAAAACTATCTATGAAAACAACTTGCCAGGTTTTCTTGAATTTAATCAAGCACGTCTTCTTCTTCCCAAGGTTTAATGATATCAGAGTCTATCCACGGAGCAGAGCTCGATTCTACAATGAAATTTTGGAACATATTTATGAACAATATCAAAAAAGCTGGAGCACCAGTTGTCCCATAACATCATTGTCATTGTTACAGTTCTGTGTCCCAAGAGTGTGTATTGAGAGAGTTCGAAAGTCCGGCCCAATTGGCACATTTAAAATTGTAAATTGTACGCTTAGGTAGTTTAGATAATTACAAGAATAGGAATTGTGAAATTGATTGATGTGTGATCGGAACCCATGTTGTCAGATCCTACTCTAATAGTTTTACAAGATCAGGATTCCACAACAACACGAGATCAAGAATACTACCAACACCTTCTTTAGTAAATCTAGTGGGAAAATTCACCAATTGTTGGAGAAAGATAGTATTAACAATGTCGCAAAATTCTCTTTCAAGTGGCCTACTGTCCGGTTTATATTGATTGAGAGTCCAATCTATGCGAGGGGTAAAATTAAAGACCAACATGATTTTATCTTTTATATGATATGAATGTAAACAGTCTAGGAAAGAGTTCAATGTCTCCATATCTTCCATATCAGCATCAGGTGGACGATACACTACTGAGAGGAGCACACTTTTCCCTGGTTGAGGGGTGATTTCCACGACACAGGATCGGGGGTGTACAACTCAAGCGTTTACGGCGATAAGAAGTGAGATTTGTTTTGACAGCTATCATAACTCCACCTCCTCGGCTTCCTCGATCGCTACGATCAACAGTATAACCAGCAGGGAAAAATAAAGCTATCTGGGATTTGGAATGAGCCAGGTTTCAGTGATTAAGATAACGTCGTAGTCAAGACCATAGACATGTGCTTGAAGGTCTACAACTTTATTTTTGGTACTGCGAGCATTCAAGTACAGACAACTCACCAAGTTAGGATTATTAAGTTCAGAAATATTCAAATTCGATGATTCAATGTCCAAGTCGGATGTTGAGTGATCCGATGGAGATAACGATGAATTAAACAAGTCCGTCACACTAGAAGATGAAGCAACAAGAAGGAGTCTGGAGTGGCTGGTAAGGCTGACACGTACAGCTACAAGTAATGGATGTCAGTGTCGTGGTCATGGAGCGGAATTGTTCCAATGAAAGGCCACTGCAGCCACGGTGGAAATGTTCGCTGCAGGAAACACACTGGATGCGATACTTATTGAAGATGACCTTAGTGCACAGTGAACACTCTTGGCGAGGACCAGGGTTTTGGTGAACATTCCCTGCCAGGAGTAACAGTTGAAATGTTGCAGTGCTGTTGGCATAGTAAGCTACACGGCTGCTTAGATACTTTGTGCCATGAATGCTACTAGATATGGTGTTAACAAGTTGGCTTGGCCTGTGATGAACTGAACCAAGGTGCAGAATTCTGCAGCTGTGGAAGCTTAAATTATGTAAGCTTAAATTGGAGTCAGGAAATGTCCAAGTTGGGTCTATAAAAGATGGTGAACTAGCATACCATACAACCAGCAGGTGTACTAGAAAGTTTATAGATCCCATCATACCAATTGATGTTCATTCAGCTTACTGTAATTGCAATATACCAGGCAAATTTAGGAGAGCCTTAATTACATGCAGCTCAACCACAAGGCGGCCGCACCATTGAATAGTCGCCGATTGAAACCACAGTAAGTTGCATTTTGCCCTTCTTAAAATAGCTTCACCTTATTGTCCAAGTTAAAGGAATTTTGTATAACAATAAAACATCTGTATGGAATATGTGCACCAGCAGGTGAATGCATTGTTTCCCGCCACATTGAGAAGGGCAAAAAGCAATTTCCTGTTGTTTCAATCAGCGAATCAGACCCGCTTTCCATGTGTAGAGGTCAGTGGTTTTGACCAGTGAAGAGTCCAAAGACTGCACTCACATCTTTGAGAGGAGATGAGCACTATTGAATGATACGCATTAAATTCATATAAAATACATATAAAATACATATTGTAATAAAAATTAAAATGATATAAAAACATAAAAAGGAACATTAACAGAATGTTAATGAGACCAAGGATAGCCCCAAAAGCCACAAGAGCTTATTTCCATTGGGGTCCTTACAAAAGGACAAACAGAAGAAAACAAAGCAAAATAGATACACCACTAGCATATCAAGGAATGGTGCTCCTTCCTTCTCTCAATCTTGTTTTCAGGGCAAGATGAGATTTTACTTCTTTTTTGAAGTGGGCGTAAGTGCCCGGAAGAGAGTTCCATGCCTTAATCGCAGTGAAATGAAAAGTTTTGCTGCCAAATTGCCCCTGAATCTTAGGAACTACAAAATTAAGGTGGCTATCCCTGGTATTATAACGATGACTTTCTGCTACTTTTATAAAGAGATCATTCAGATACTTTGGCGAGATGTTTATATAAATTTTGGAAACATAGTTAAGCTTCAATAGCGGCTATTATCTTGTGTTAGTGGCAATAAGGTTAAATTGTTCCATGAAGTCCTTCAGGTACATTCCATTTCTGTTGGATGCGTTGTTGCAAGCGAACAGCGCATCATCAGGCCCAAGCTTAGCATTGTAATCTCCAGGGATGTACAGAAGATTATGGGCTGGAACTGTACTGGTGGCAGTGGAAAGTTCATGGTAAAAGTGAGAGACAGTTTCTTCTGGGTAGTAACAGCAAATGACTGTTGTTTCAGGATTACCCATCAGTGTAAGCTTCAAGATGCGCTCATTAAGGTTGACATGGTTGGCACATGACTTGAGAGCCTTTGGTGATAAAAGAAACCCCACACCTCCTGTAGCTCCATTTCTCTTGTTCGTCCAGGCAGAGGCTGTAATACGTGCATAGCCATGGATATTCTCCTGTAGAGGTTCACTGTGTACAATGCGGTGTTCTTGTATGCAAATGACATCGATGCCATACAGTTGTGCTTCATGTACGAGTTCTTCTTTCTTGGCTGTTGTTGATAGTGTCTGAACATTAAATGTGCTAATGATGAAAGTATTTTTGCGTCTAACAAAGTTATCCATGCATCTTTTGTCAATATCAGGGTTGGACCGTCCAGTAGGCTTTAGGACCAACGCATCATGCGTATTGGTATAGACCAATGTTGACTCAGAAGGCACAGACTTCAAATCAGGAGCTTTAACCCTGGTGCTACGTTGTAAACAATTCATCTTGTCAATTAGCTAAATAGTAGCTGGGATCCGCCAGGTCTCCAGCACCCTTTTCTGTTGGGGAAGGTCCCTTAGTCTTTGTCTTTCACGGTGACACTCTGCAAGGCAGCAGGTGCCTTTTCTGTCAGCGATGGTCCCTTAGCCTTTTTCGCACACACGAACCAACCTACAAGGCAGCAGGTACTATTTTACCATAGATGGGTTGACCTTAATACCTATGGACCTACTTAACTCAATAAAGGAGATAAAGGAAAGAGAGAAGGAGTAGTAACAGCACCAGTTGGCACCCACACTGTTTTTACAAGACAAAAGAGAACTGTTGCCACTAACACAAGATACCAAATTCAAGCAGGTAGACTGTAGACACATCGCCGCCCAAATGGAGAACTTGTCCAACTGGACTATATTCTGGTCAGAAAGAAGTGGATTAACAGCATTAAGAACGCAAGAGCCTACAACACTTTTGAAGCTGTTAAGTCTGATCACAGAATTGTCTCTTGCAGGAGCCAGATAAGTTATCGTCAGAATAAACACCCTCCCAGAGATCCCATGAAAACAATTGACTGGAGGAAGGTAGTGGGGGATCCAAAGCCTTGTGAGCAGTATACTCTAGCAGTACATAACAGTCTGCAGCCAAGAAGCACCATACTAAATCCACGAGAAGCTCCAAGCAGAACCGTGATGCTATGCTGCGAAGACTGCACTTGATGATGCTTACACTGTGGTGCTTGAGGAGCATGTTAAGTCCAAGGCTGAAGCACTTGACACCATACATCTTGAAAACAAGCATGCTGCTGCCTGGGAGGCCCTGAGGGAGCTGACTGATAAGAAGGCTGCCCCACCTATAAGAATCAAAGGTGAAACAACTGAAGAGCACCTTGACACATGGTTTCAGCACTTTAGTTCTCTACTTGGCAAGCCAGTTCAGAATAACACTAACCTTGATGAACCTTTCTTCAATCACAAGATAGCAGACACCCTTCCCATCCAGACTGGACCTTTCACTATAGAGGAGCTTCAGATCTGCCTGAAGAAACTGAACAACACCAAGACACCTGGTCCCGACAACATCCCTGCAGTAATCTGGAAGAATCCACTATTCCATGATCAACTGTTAGAATTTTGTAACAACACCTACATGGGAAACAAACCAGCTGACTTCTCAACATCATTCATCATTCCTCTACCAAAGAAAGGCGACCTCCAACAACCCCAAAACTACAGAGGAATCACACTGTCACCACTGGCCTCTAAGATCTACAACTCCTCACATAGATCCCATTCTCAGACGGAACCAGAATGGTTTTCGCAAAGGCAGATCAACACTACCCCAGATGCTTGCACTCAGAAGGATCATAGAAGAGTTGAGAATTTCCAAGAGAAAAGTCTCAATTGTGTCTGTAGATTTTTCCAAGGCTTTCGACAGTGCAAACAGGGAAGTAATGCTACATATTCTCGCCAACTACGGTGTCCCAGATGAGACTGTCAAGGCAATTGCCATCATGTATGATAACCCATATAGCTTGTGCAGACCATGGATGGGCCCACAAAGGAGTTCCTAACAACTGGAATCCTCCAAGGAGATATTCTTGCTCCCTATCTCTTTGTAGTCGTGGTTGATTACATCCTCAGACAGAGTCTTGACATCATGAACGACAAAGGACTCACCATCAAACCCAAGCGTTCTAGACGTCACCAAAGTCAGTATCTCACAGACCTTGACTACGCAGATGATCTAGCTCTAACAGCTGATCTGATATGTGGTGCACAAGATCTACTAACAGCACTCGAGAATGCTGCAGGCAAAGTCGGCCTACATCTAAATGCCAAGATGACGGAATATATGACCGTCAATGAGGAAGATGATCATCAACCTATCTGCACTGCAGATGGTAGCCAACTCGAAGAGGTGAAGGACTTCAAGTATCTAGGATCCTATGTTGCCGACAGCAAGAAAGACTTCCTCTCACGTAAAGGAGATGTTTGGAATGCCTGCAATTAACTACATCACTTATGGCAATCTGGTATCTCCACTTCAACCAATCTTAATTCTTTAAGGCCTGTGTAGAGAGTACCCTGTTAATATGGATCTGAGACCTGGCCATGAAGAAAGAGCTACAGGATAGACGTGATGGCACCTACACCAAGCTTCTTATACGAGTTCAAAACCTATCCTGGGCGGATTCACAAGACCAAAGCACAGATATATGGAGATTTTCCTTCATGTCATCTTTTGTTGCCCAACGCCGTGCATGATTTGCTGGTCATTGTCATCGTGCATTTGATCAAGTAGGCCTCGACGTCACGTATTTTGGAAGTTACCTTGCCAAAACAGGGGTCGTTGCTCCTTTACTACATTGAAGTGCGTGGCTCGAGACCTCCAGCAGGATCCATCTATCATCCCCAATTTAATGACAAACCGGGACATTTGGCCTACACATGGTGAACATCATCTCGGCTGCGCCGTTCTTTCGGGCACGTTGCATGCTGTGAATAAACTAAGCATCGCTGCAATCCTGAAATCCCCCCAAAATCTTTCGTTACTCTAATATAATGTATTATCATAATAGTAAATCATGAAATTTTCGAATGCGTTAATCGGAGTTGCTTGAGCCTTTTCTCCACCATGATGCACACAAATGTTTAGCTATTGGCTTTTAGCAATTATCCACCTTTTCCCACCTATGCTAGAAAACCTTCTTGAACACTTGATATTCCAACTTTAACTAACCTGAACTAAATGACGAGGGGGTTAACTAAAAGGCTAATAATACCAGACTGGGTCAACCCCTAAAAGGCAATGTTACAACACACCAATAAAACCAAGGACTTGAGATTCAAAAAACATGAGAAAACGGACGATGATCAATGCCCATTTTACAAATTGCTCACATGCCATCAACACAACTACAATATAAACAGACATGCTCAAGAAGTATTATTTATATTTGGAATAAGTTCATCACTTTCAAATTGACTACGAAAGTGAGTTACTGCTTTCGAGTTTTTTTTGAGATGCTGCTGCCTGCTCCGAATTTCCAATGATGGACCCTAATTCACACAGATTGATGGTGACAATGTATTACTTATTTCTCGTAGATGTAATTGTTGATTTATCGTGCTATACTTATTAATATCGTCCGTTTGTAAAGCATTTAACTATATAGACTTGGTTGGTAGATATGTATTTGTTACACAAATAACAAGCTCTGTTTGTAATATCTACTATAATTAAAACACATAAGTCCCCAAGCTAAAAAACTTCCGTTAGTGTCCCAGGCTGAGTGGGTTCCTAAGGACCCACCAGATAACCACTTTCCCAGAGTTTGATCATGACCTAACACAATAAATGGGGGTCACGTAGAACCACATACCCACAATAAAAATACATTCGAAACTTTGACCTATGACCTATGGCCAATTGAAATTGTCACTCTCCGAAAAAGAGTGGTTTGGTTATGCACAATTTTCCATCCCAGCAACAACAACTCCAATAATAAGGTTTTGAACCAAAAATATTCATTATATCTACTCTAGAATCACCCCCAAATTTTTTAAATAATCTTTGCAAACTATAGCCAAATTTATACCATCTTGTATTTTCTCAGAAACTTTCAAAATCACCTTGGTTTTCCCATAGACTTACCAGTTCAGAGCACGTCATGACAAAAATAAAAGTGTGGCTATCATCATTCAAAGGTATATTTGATTAAGTTTTTTATTATTACTTCAATTTCCTCACTAAGGTATATATCTACTCCAAATTAAATCCCAGATTTAATTACTCGTTATTTTTTTTTATTAGTAAATATCTTGATTTTACTTCACTTCCTTTAGTGCCCAAGGGGGGGGGGGTTACTAGTGACCCAATCCGAATTATTCTAATGGAGCCGTTGGCGGATTGAAATTTTTTTAGATCAGGGAGAAGCGTATTCTTAACTCAGACAAATAAGCACAAAAACTCCTTGAAAAATTGATTGCGTACCGAAGAATCGCAAAAAATCAAATGTTGGGTACTAATGGACCCCCCCCCTTGGGCACTTAAGTGTTAAGGCGTTTATTTTGCAAATATAGGGGTTCAGTATTGCTTCTCTCAATGAGATTTTGATATGGTTCTTAATGCCCCATTTTTGAAGCTTTTTTTAGCGAACTACTTTTGGTGCAGTATTCCGACCCCCATATCAAGTTGTCTTAATAAAAGTTAAGATGAGTTACATCTAAGGAATAAAGTGTACATTCGGTAGCGAAATATTTTCCAAGTTGTTTAAAAACACCAATATTTCTTGCGATAGTTTTCTATGGATATCAATATGACATTTACAAGAAATATTTTCTATTAAGACTACCAAGAAAGGCTGCATTATTTACTCTTTTATAAGATCTTTTTTTTTTCTGTTAACAAAATATATTATTTTTTCATTATCATTATAATATTCACTGTCATTATCGGTTGATTCATTCCTCGTAGTAAGTGTCGGTGTTCCCAAAACCATTAATTTGTTTTACTGGCGTTTACTGATAATTTATTGGCTTTGAACCAATTGCTTATTTTCTCTTGCTTTCCTATTAAGTACTTCAATCTTGCTGGCAATATCTTTATGCGAATACTATATTGTGGTGTTATCAACAAACAAAACGAAGTCTCGTACAGATGAAGTGTTGCAAATATCGTTAATATAGAGCATAATATAAAGTATTCCATGGAATTCTATGCCAAAGTACCCTACCCAAAATAGATTGAATCAGCTGAAGTATTAGGCCAGTAAAATTAGGATAACTAATGCCTTAACTGAAAACTAATTGCAAAAGAGTCATTTATTCCAGAATTGTATTGACAAAACCTTTGAGAACAACATATGAAATATTTACCCAAATCACGGGAGTGGAAAATGTACTGTTTAAGGTTTATACAGGGGTAAAAATATGAAAAAGGTCAAAACGAGTTGAAAAATAGACAGCATGTTCGTTACCTTTCAAGGATTAAAAAGGTATAGTTTGCCTTATCTGTAGGTTGTAGTTCAATCTTTTGAGTCAAAATATATTCAAGGTCACAATGGAGGTAAAATTTCGGATATATCCGTTCGTTATAAAATGGTGTCAAATTGTTCGTCTAATGGAATGTGAATGTGAATCGATCTACAGGGTCTACGGGAGGTCACTAGTCATAACTCTATAATTATTTCTTGTATAGAACGGTTAAACAAAGAATCCATTTACAATTACCTAGTGTGACAAAATGAAAAAATTACAACCAGTTCGAACAAAATAAGACCGTTCTGTAAATTTTCCCGCAGGATTACCTTGATCTGCTTTGGGCCTATTTTGTACTAAAACTCTAGCTCATATTCTATTACCTCTCCTGCCCATTATTGAAAATGCAGCATTCTGATTGGTCAGTTTACTGCCCATTATTCTGCAATAATGGGTCGCCAATGCATTTTCTTATTAAATGAAGCTGTTTTCGGTAATAGAATAGAAATAACAGGTTTGCAGTGTCATTTATAGGCTCATAATGTATCCTCGGCCCATTATTAAGTTTTTCTGACCTCGGACACATTATTCGCCCATAAATGACACTGCAAACCCTTTATTTCTTAAGTAGAGTATAGTTCGCACTACATCTTTTAAACCGATTCGATTTTTACCCCTGTACAAACATGTTGCCCCCTATTTCTACATGTTAAACTAGGTTGGTTTTGGCAAATTTTTAATATATTATTTTGGACAATTTTACAGTATATTAATACCATAATTGTTTTTTTGCAATTTGTTTTTGGTCAAATCATAAAATTATTGGACTATTTTTTCAGGAATATATCGTTTGCTAGCACAGTTTTAGAAATAGTGCCCAATTGCTGTACGGAATTCCATGCCAAGGCACTAGCAAATTCATGTATTATAAAATGTTTTGAGGAACACTGGGGAAAAAAATTAAAAAATGTTAAATTACTAATGATTTTAATCCAAATTATAATGAATTTTTGTCTAATATGATCCGGATTTTTTACATTATTCTCTATGATTTTACCCATTTTGGCAGTTTGCAAAAAAAAAGTTTTTTTCAGCGCAAAATACCGGGTTACGTTTTTAATGGGCTCCTGCTCCCTTATCCACTTAATCGTTAGAGGTACACTTCGTGATTCCAGCACCTTCTGTTTTATTCATTGTTTACAAGGTATCGTTAAGAAAAGCTTATTCTCAAAATTAGAGTTGCGTCCGATCTTGCAGTCTTGTGCTATGGGCAAGTGTTTGCTTCCCACGGTCCCAAAGGCCACTGTGCTGTAATTTCTGTCCGTTTACGGACAGGAAATTCCTTACAGATGCGACCAAATTTGCACATTTAACACACTCCCACTCCTGATCCTTGGGATGAAAACAGGCCGAGGTGTAAATAATCAAGTAATATTACTCTCTCGCCTTCTTTGAAATTTAATTGAAACAATCGAGCACTCTACAACCAACCACCCAACCACCTACTTACCTGTATCCCTTAAAACCCTAACTGCCATTTTCCCACTTTTCAAAAATCACGGAGCGACCCTTTGCCTTGTGTTTATGGTGAAATTGCTCCTAGATCTAATAAGACAAAATGCGCCACCTCCCTTTTTACGGTGATCGTCAGTTTGGTAGCCATTTTCCCTCTAGGGATGTAAGGGATATTAATATACTGCTATATTACCCTCAAATTTTGTGATTAAAAATATTATTTTCTCAATTTTATTTGAGAAAAGATTTCTCACAGGAAAAGTACTTTGTTTATGATAAAAAAGAGAGCAGGGGATTCCCAAGTGCTATATTGAGCTCACACCTGTTATTTACAACTAGATTGCACAATAGGGGAAATGGAATTCCCCAAGATGTAAACTTAGAGACTGAGTCAACTTGTTTATGCTTTGAGATCAAAACATGTTGCAAAATAGGTAATTCCCCATGAAGTTATAATTGTGAGGTGATGCAATGTAGCTGATGTAGTTTATGTGAAATCTGATTTGACAGTGCTAGGATATGTTTATGCATGATAATCAGCTGATAATGTTGTAATACCTATTTTTAGGTATAAGGAAAGAGGAATCTAGCTGTGAGTAGTTAAATACTTGTCACTGGAAGGACTCAGAGCAGCAGGAGCTATACAGTATAGTTATAGTTAGTTTTAATCTACAATAATGGTAGATTTGTGTTAAACAGTGCCAGGATTTATAATATTTTGGATGCCACAGGAGCTTGATAGCTGAACTCTCTGCTGTCGTCTTTTAAGCCAGAAGAGATTCAGTTTTGGAATCAAAAAGAGATTTCAGTTTGTGGTCCTAAATGAGGACATTAGCGCCAGACTGATGGTGGTATAATACCTGGATTTTGTTGCTGTGGAATATTAGTGTCGTCGAGGGACTTATTCAACCTTGTCGTCTTAAACTGCTGGACAAAATTTATCTTCAGGACTGAGAAGATTCCAATGGAATATTAACTGAGGATATATTAAGTGTGACTTTGCATACTGTCATTTTGGAGTCTTCGCTGTGAGGACATATCATCGTTGAACTGCAAAGCTTCTTGCAACACAGGACACTAAAGGACTTCAAATATTAAGTATATTAGTTTATAAATCATGGAAAGTTGTTATTGTAATTATGTTTTGGACATAGCAAATTTCTGAACTTTGACATCCACGAGACATCCATCATAACAATACTGCCTAATTATAATGTTTCTTTTGGTAATCCGCCTGTTCTTAACTATTTTCTTACCTTGTCTCTTTATGTAGGTGTCAAGAGCTTTTCTCGGAGTATATTCATTATCTAAATAGAACGTCTTTAAACAGTCCACCTAGTATCAATAAATGGAAAAATAAATGTGAGTTAGGCTTAATTGTCATGATGATGATCCTGATTCTGAAACTGCAGCTCTTGTTACTGTTGTTCTCGACGTCGATGCTGACGTCGATACCTCGACGATGACGATAATGATATCGACTTTGATGACGATGATGTCAAATAACGAAGATGCCATGTGTAAGTAATATTGACAGAAAAAAAATAATAAAGTCGATTTTTTAGATTCCTTTATGTAACCAATTTGTAATATTTAACGTTATATCTAAAAAGAGTATTTTGGTTAA
>JAMKCH010007536.1:0-31520 GCA_023653785.1 Ophioderma brevispina | reverse complement strand
AGCTACCGGGTGATGGAGCTACAGAATTTAGACTGCTAAGTGTACCCTGTTTTCAAAAGGCAACACAAAATTAATGTTACTATCAATAATAAACAGAAATTAAAGCAGGGGGGTAGGACATGCCTACCTAACAGCAACAGCGAATTCAAAATGGCATCAACTTCCGGGTGCTAGTCTTTTTCAAAGACTTACCGTAGGAGGGCACTCTTACGCATATCGAACGGTTACACACAGACTTGACTTAAGACTAGGCCTGGTCACGAATATTCAAATCTTAAATGACCGTTATTGGAAATTACACTGTTTTGCAGCGAGGTTAATCCATTAACCTTTAGAAGGAAGGTTTAAGAGTTGATTTTGTAATGTCACTGAGACCGAGACTGCCATAGTAAATGCACGTAACAGTTCCCCAAGTTACCGTTTGGAAATTCCCAATGCCCAAATCGAGCAGGTCGTGTCCTACCCCCCCCCTGATTAAAGTACACTTGAACAAAGAGGGCAGCAGATACTTCAGTGTGATGGCTCACTTAGTAGTGCACCAGGCTGCAATTCCTGTGTATCAGTGCAAACTAACTTATGTCTTCATGGGTCGGAGATATATGCCATTCAATCTGTTCCACTTGGACTAAGGTAGAAAATAATGACAATTTAAGAGAAAGAGATGAGATTTGTAGAAAATCCTAACAGGAATTTTAATTTAGTTAGAGAAAACT
This sequence comes from Ophioderma brevispina, assembly GCA_023653785.1. NCBI lineage: Eukaryota > Metazoa > Echinodermata > Ophiuroidea > Amphilepidida > Ophiodermatidae > Ophioderma > Ophioderma brevispina. Next base: position 30,807 of record JAMKCH010007536.1, on the reverse strand, counting down.
CCCTCAACCCTTTTGTGTGTTAAGTGATTTGTGAAAACAGTGCTGTTTCTTTCTTTCCTGTTAATATTCAGTGCTAAGGGGTTTTTATGGGTATTCAGTGTCATTATCACTAATATAGAAAAAAAATTATGGGGCCCATAACACATTAATGATTTTGTTCAATTACAAATTTTGCTGGACTTTGGACAATACACCCCATTTCACACAGGAATTTACCCCAGTTCATACAGGATTGACAGGATATCTTTCATAAGAAACAAAAAATTCTAAGGAGTAGGCATTGAGTTTGGAGATATCAAGTTAAACTAGATTTGTTGTTGTCATCATCACCACCTTGAATTCTTAATGTGGTCCCAGCCAAATTATCATTCAGATTCCTCAAGTTCTTTATATTCCAATACTTTTTGCCAAGTGTTTCAGAAGTGCATTTTTGATGTTTGTTTGCAATGTGCGGGAATAGTGAGTTTTAAAGACTATCGCCTCGGTATTCTTTCATCACAAACTTTTTTGGCTTGAAAGACTCTCTGTGTATCAATTAATTCTACATTTTCCTTAAGTATTAGAGTTAGCTAAAGACTACAACCCCTTGGTAGGAGGTTTTCAAAAAGTGCTGTATAGTTATGAGCATACAATTTTCTTTTCATAAATCATTTAAAGCCACTATCAGTCATTTTCTTCAGGATGTAACAAACAATGCCTTTCAATTTTATTATAGTGGGGTTTGTTTGCATTATTTTACTGAAAAGTATTTTAGTAAAATTACCAAATAAGGGTGATTTTGTTTTGTGCAAAATGCCAGGCCAGTATCCTATTATTTATGACATGAAATAGTAAAAAATGGAAGTTAACTTTAATGGGCTTCAATGTCTGTTTTCACAAATAATGGTATATCACTTGTTAACATGATGCAACACTTACAATTAAAAGACAGCAGGTATTTTAAATTCTACAAAAATATGACTGAGTGTGGCTTTGAAGATGTGGCATGCAACTCACACATGTGAACATGTTCATGGGTTTGTGTAACACCATGCATCTAAATAGATGTTGAAAACCTGTATGGCTGGGCCTAAGAATTGTACTTCCTCCTACAATGCTGAGTGTAAGCAAATTTTAAAGATGTGTACATCTGGCTCTAAAACGCTTTCAACTTATCCATAGAGTTAAGGGACTATATGAGAAGGGAATCATCCTGTTTATGTGGAAAGAGGTTACTTTCTTGTCCATATTCTGTAACATGTTAAAGGTTCCAATTTGGTGAACAAATATTGGAGGAAACTTGCAAAAGTAACCATGAAAGTCTAATAGAGAGTAAAAGTCACAGGAAAACGCATTCATACAACATCTTATACCTTTAAACATCAAAACAAAACAGTAAGATTGTAGGCATATTACCAAACATAATCTTTTTCACTCCCATGCCAAAAGCATGTTATTTGTAAGATGGATTACGCCAGCAATGCCCTGCAGCCAGTTGAGTAAAAAAACTACGTACAAACCCACTTTCCTGTTTTTGCCTAGATTTAACAAAATCCAAAATTGAAATTGTTACCAAAATGTGGATATGCATAGTAGTACAGTAATATTGATAAGGGCGTTCGCTTATTGTTTCTTTTATCAGAAACCATATTGGCCCTAAACATGGACTTACTTACCTGTTATAGTCGGTTCCCTAGGCCGTCAATGTAGCTGAAGGCCCTCTAGAGGCCCACTAGGTAGGGACCCAATCATTACTAGATATGAAAACTAAATCTTACAGAAGAGCCTCAGAGTCCAAGCTGAAGGGTGCAGCTCTCAGCCAATTGGAGTTAGCCTTACATAATACAGAAAATGACAAAGAGATGAAATTCAGGATCAATAGAAAGCCGTTAATGATAAACTATGCATAAGGCAGCCATAACCATGTGCAAAAAACTGCACCAATGAATTACTAACCACATGTACCTGTCTCTGGGGGATCCCAGTATTTCAAATGTGTACAGGCAGTCAATCATACTCTCGGTATTTTTCACTGTGGGGCAAGGAGGATTTCATGTACAATATCTCACTCTTGTGTTTTGTTTGTTTTGTGTGAGACATTTACTCCTTAAAAATGCCTTGTCACTTTTGAATACAGCCAAGTAAATTTGGTGGGAAAATCTTGTAAAATTTACCAGAATCAAACATTCCATATTATAGTCAAAATTTTGGATGCAACTTTTAAGATATATTTAATGAGGTATATTTAGAGTGTCTGGGTGTTGTATAGAGAATGATTCTAGCAAACTCTGCATCCACTCTTCAGCTGGCAAGCCTGCCAGCTTACCTTACACTCCATAACACCACAATTTGGTCTGTGAATGTTGGTCTAACATGGTGTTCCATCTATCACTTTGTCTGCCCAGTTGTAGCAAAGGAATCTGTAAACCAGTGAGCTCGGCAATGCAATTCACCAAGGATAGCAACTGAAAAAAATGAACAAAATAACAAAAGATTTAAAGTTTTAAAGTTCATCAATAGAAAATAGAATTTCAGAAATGCCATTAATAGTTTGATTGATTCCATACTTCGTTTCTCAGATTGGTAGTGACGTCACTTCATGTATTATGTTGCCAACCTTGAAATGTGCAGTTGTCCTAGGAATCACAGATAAGACATCTGACACTTAGAGGCAGCACATTTAAAAGGTTAGCTTCTCATGTAAACAAAAAATGTGTTATGACATTCACTACCAAATCAAGATGAAACAAAGTAAATGTAAGTACAGGGTTCTCATCTTAATAATAAAGGGGCGAAGAAACCAAAATATCAATTGAAGTTCTATAAATATAATAGTTCCATGAGGCATGAGGGTCAACACAGTGCGAATTTAAATTATGGTCCTATTCTTCTTAGTAATTTTGGTCAGTATGAGCCCTATAGCAATGGGTAAAATTTTGTTAAAGGCCACTGTAGGAAGTGGCACTTTTTCATTTTGATTAGAGGAGGAAGAGCCAAGAGGAGGGGGTATTAATGCTTAATGACACACCAACACACCTATTGTGTCATGAATATGCTTTATTTCAATTCACATTACATCATTACATACGCTTTTACATCATATATTATGTTCATTGAAAAGTAAGCCCAGTTTTTGAAGCAGGAGAAAACCAGAGTATCCGGAGAAAACCTGCAAGGTGAGTATGACTTGGAAACCAAACACACAGGAAATTTGCAGGCCCTACTGAGGGTCAAACCTGGGACCACAGTGGCTATAAGGTGGCAGAGGACCTATTGACCAACTCACCACCATTTTGGTTATATAACTAATACCAATGGGTCAAATCTTCTCAACCAACCATGAATAGGTCCTATATTTGTCGCTCTAGAAATATTTTTTACCCACTAGAAGCACACTGTACCCAATTTTGTAACATAAACGTTTTGTGCTCGTAAAACATTTATCTACATCTGTCAATGTAAATTGGGAGGTCTCTGTTGCATGGATAAAAACAAAATAGTTCATGCCTATTATTACCAATCAAACCTTAGAAAATTGGTTTTGTGATTTCACTATAACGTATTCTTTAATTCTGGGAACGGCGTACACACAGAGAGCATAATACGGCGTTCCGCATTCAAACTTTACGCACGAATACGCCCTTACTGCGCCCTGCATTAAAACGCGCTATATTGCCGTTGGTCAAGGGCCTTGGAACCCACATTACGCCTTCGAAGTAAGGATCCGCAACAATACGCAGTGTTTTTGGTAGTTAGTGTCCAGACTTAATTGAATACGATTATATTAAAATCATGACATATTGGAGGACAGGTTCAACATTGAGTAATTGTGCAATCAGTATCCTCTATCTTTTATATTATATGTTTGGCAACTTTTCCTCTCTGAAATTTCATTCAAAATAATTTTCATTAAAGGGACACCAATGACATTGATATTTTCAATGTACACAACACTTGCCACTGAATAACATCAGCTATGATTCTTCACCTGCAGATAATGGCATCTTGCCTACCAGGAAAAATTGGCTTAACATATCCTGAAACACCTCCATAATAAGTTAACAGTTTCAAAAGGTATACTTGTATCATGTGTGTATAGGAATTCAATTGCACACACATGTTGGAAGGACAAAGTCAATTGCATATTGGCTTTATATATGTGTCACATTGTGGTAGATGCATAGGTCCAAGGTTATTATTACAATATTAAACCTTTTTAGTGCCCCAAATTTTTATTTAAGTGTGAATTCCCATCACCAAGGACAGTAAAATCAAAATTATCATAACCCTAAGGCAAAATCTATTCTAGATTTTTGGATCAAATTCAAACAGTTAGAAAAGTCTTTATGACAGTGTTGCACAACCAAGCTGGCATGACCCCAATAGGGGTCTAGGTCATAAGAATGAGTCACAAAGCTAACTTTGTGGGGAAAAAAATTATGTATATTATATAATCTTATAATTTATATGAGGAGAAAAATCATGGAAAATGAAGGTGCTACTATTCCACAATGGGTATATTTAAAATCTAATTCATTAATGCTCGAACTGACTCAATTAATCACTATTAGACAATTGATTGGTGTGCAATATAGGGGCTGACAAGACTAATAAAATGTTTGAGGGTTGCCCCATGGGGTCTTGGGAAAAGTCAGGAAACAATGTTATGGGACACTAATTAGGAATGAGCGTAATACCTCAACATTTTCACGAAGATGTGTTGGAGAGTGGTAGCCTTGGAAATGAAAGCACCCCATCTCTGAAATTTTAAGCAAAAGTTTGGCATAAACCAACATCTTTCAAAATGAAATGCTAAACACCAAACCCGTGGTGCACTTGTCCTAGAATTGAAGTAGTCACCTTATGAGTCTATTATGTACATCTCTATAATCTTGCATTATCGTAATGGGAGCATATTGACAGTCAGATTGATTGTTTTCTATGTATGTATGTGAATTTTATTTAATCACCCTAATCTGGATGCAAGACAAGATGCAACAGCAAACATGTCTTGACATACAGATCGAAAACATTCCATGGCGGCAAACTAATATAACTGGGAAATGACTCCCCATCTGCTCTCATATTGGCAAGGAATTACCAGCTAAGTTATAGTAATCTACAATGTACTTGCTTACATCTAACAGTTGGAAAAGGAAATAAATTGGACCTGAACTACATATTAAATATAGTCTTTTCTACTCAGGCCCCAGTCTCTTGTGCAAAACGCGTTGTATGCAATACCCTTAACAATAGCATGCATACCATAATCTTGGACCAAAAGTGTTGGCACACTTCTTACCGTACAATAAAATCGTCCCCCTCTCCCCGGAACAAAGTGAAACCTGAAATTGGTTACAGTGCAGTGGCAGATTTAAGAGTCCGCAGTGTCAGCGATCTGACAGGGCCCCCTAAAAAATTGCTCTCAGGCCCCCCCCTCGGACACACCCTTTAGTCGCACTAGAGTGCGACATTGCGTCGCAAGGGTCCCACCTTAAGCTATTGACAGGGCCCTTTTCCTTAAATCCGCCACTGTTCAGTGCACCTAACAACACTCAATATTGATTGGTGGGAAGGGGGAGCTGGGGGGGGGCAGAGGTTTTATGGCATTAGCAAAAAATTTAAAAAAAAACTTATGCAAGTGTAAAAGAACAAATTTCCAAGGTCTGCAATTACTTGTCCAAGATTGCATTAGGCACAAGGTAAAGACCTGAGATAGATGGCTATTACTTTATGGCCTCAGTTTGGTTGCAAGAACCATTTGTTATTGGAAATTATCTGTTTTGAATCCTTTTCCCTCGAGGTATCAAGTTATATTTTTTTTTTTTTTTTTTTTTTTTTGTTGGCTATCTTTGCTTGGTTGTTGCCTGTTGCTAAAACTTCAACTAAGTGGATCAGTTAATCAAAACTCTTGAGCTAGAGTGTCAGTCTGCTTCTTGAAATGGGTATTCAGTTTATTCAAATCTTGAGCTTGGGAGTCAGTTTGCTTAAACTCTCAATTTGGGGTAGTCAGTTAATTCAAACTCTCGATAGTCATTTACTTTACTCTGGAACGGTGGAATTAGTTCAAGTCTTCCTCTGGAGTAGTCAATTTGGCTTAACACTTAATTGGGATAGTCAGTTTATTCTTAAACTAGAACTGGGTTTAGTCAGTTTGCTCAAATTCTTGAACTGGGGTATTCAATTTGCTCAAACTTTTGAACTGGGGTATTCATTTGCCTCAATGTCCTTTTTTAAAATTGTAGTAGTCAGCTTACTATAACTCCACGAGGTCGGCGATTGCTGTAGAAGCTTTACTGAGTTCACTAACTCTTGACTGTGGTAGTCAGTTTGCTTAACCACTTACTTGAATGTATAATCAGTTATTCAAACTCAAACTGGGTTGTCAGTTTGCTCAAGCTCTTGAACTCAGCTAGTTTGTTTTCAAACTCTTGAATGGGGATAAGTTTACTCAACTTATTTGGACTTGGTAGTCCTTTTGCTCAAACTCTTAAACTTGGGTAGTCAGCTTACTAAAACTCTTCAACCGAGGTAGTCCGTGCTGTAGATGCCTTACCCTTCAGATAGTCTGTACTCACTGATGTCACTAAGTTCATGTTTTTGGTAGTAAGTTTATGCAGGTTTATGTGGTCTGATTAATCACTTTGTACATGCACAATTCATGGCGTGTATTTAAAATAACCTAGGTCCAATTCTACTCAGATTGACGTAATGTCCAGTTTTGGCTCAATGAATTGTTAATTGACATATTGATCCATTTTAACACTTGATGTATAGTGTATATCACAAAATTCAAGACCTGGGAGATCTTAAGCAGGCCCGAAAATTAAATTCCTTGGAATTCTAAAGTTAGTGTAATAATGATCTTACTTGTCAATCATTAATAAGCTAATAAGTTCATGTCTATAAATATCTTTGCTATAATCTCAGAGCATGTCTATACCTTCCCATCATCCTTGCAGTAATGCTCCAAAGAAGAGCATTTTTTTACAATTTGGCGTTGCAAAATTAGACCAGCATTTTACCTCTAGCAATCTGGTAATGAGGGTTCAGTTCCTGTTTTTTTTTAAAAGCAGAAATCCTAAATGTTTGGCCGATACGCATTTTTATTATAATCCCTCTGTATAATGGTTCCATACTTATATTTTTATTCAAATACACTATTTTGTGTTTCCCAAAAGCCAGTGTAAGGTATGCAAATTTCCAGGAGATGCTCTCCGCCTCGTCCACAAGAGTGAATGTTTTTGACATCATACACTCAAATCACAATGCAATTCGGGAAAAAATAAATTCTGTATAGCATTCTGGTATGCGTTATTTTCTGCTGTCCTCTCAGGCAAACGCTTCTCGTTAAGCAACTTTACAGTATGGCCTACAGTGGCATCTATCATGGCCTCCATTAAGTAAGTACCATTATGATGAGTGGGATCTATCCTTCAGTGGGAGTCCTTACTTGGCTGACATTTGAAAATCCTATAGCATATAAAAGACAAGTTCTCTCTTCCTTCTTCAATGCGTTCATAATGGAATGCAATTGCGTATTCATGACACATATTAACCATAGGTGTAAATCCTAACGTCAACATGACCAGAGAGTACCTGAAAACAAAGGCCATGGGATCCTGGACTAATCACAAAGTAATATTGTGGTGGGTTCCAAGGGTTGTACATATTTAGAATTCAGGTTACAACATATTGTTGTTGTTGGGTTTTTTTGGTAACAAACACATATGAACATAGAATGGGTGTAAGGCTGGTGCTTCCAAACCCAAGGGAATTGCGTGATAGAGGACTCCAAAACTAGGGGTCTTTGCGGTGAGAGATTAGCCCAATTGCCCTAAAATAGGGGTTTTCAGGTGACAAATTGACAAAAACTTTTCAAAAAAATGGGGCCAGGGTCTTTGGTTAATTTTTGCAAAATCTTCTAAAACAAAATCTTTAGGGGGAGATGTAAAATTTCACCAAAATAGGGGTCTTTGGGTGACAGTGGTAAAAGTGTGATTTACCACTTTGGGGGAGATTTTCAAAAAATTAGGGGGTTTTGGGGTCATTGGGTGACAACGATGCTGAAAATGGGGGTTAACAGCATTTACAATGCATCACTGCCAAAAGGGGGTGCTTTTGAATTGTCAGATCATGAGGTACTCCCCTAAACCAACCTATAGTATTAAGGCCAAAATATGTTTGGTTGCTGATATAGAACTATGAAAAAGCTTTACTTTTTTCTTTTCTTTTTTCCTTATATTTGTAAGTTGAGCTTGTAAATTAAATTTTAGCGAAAATAAGAATGTATTGGGATGGGAAAAGGATCAGGAGGATTTTTTTTAAATTGTGGGGGAAACCTTTAAAATGTTTTTCTTTAGTGGTTGGGTTTATGGCAAACAAACTTTTTAAGGACCAAAATATTAGCCTTGAGTTTACAAGTCATCATAATCGATACTCTGAAACCTAGAAGTAAAAAGTAATCAATAAACTACCACACAGGTCTCACAAGGAATGCTGGTATTTTGTCGACTTATATGACCAGTATTTTGTGTATCAGTGAGAGATTCGTTTGTTCGAACATCATGGCGAGAGGTTTTAAAGGCGAGGCCCTTTTATGGTTAAAAGGGTAACTCGAATTGCTTTTAAAGTTGTATGTCTAAATATTTGTGTGGAAAATGTTACACTGAGAACCAAGTTTAGGTCTGCTACAGATAAGGTAACTGCCGTCATGGCTTTTTATATTTCAATTGCTTCATCCAGCAGGCCAAAGCTTACTGTGTAACTGTAAGGGAAAATGCTATTAATAACAACAATTTGTTTAGTTACCAGCAACCTATGTTCTTGCTCACTGAAAATAATTAAAGGGATTATTAGCAGAGATATTGCGAGAGAATCAAAAAATGTGGAAATGATTTGTTTTAACTGATAAATCAGGGATAAGTGGTTACAATTCCATATAAAACTGCTTAATGTAGAAACAAACCACCAAATAGTGAAAAAAATGAAGTATTTGAGTAAAATTTGTCATACGTCTCCCGTAAATAGACATTCAGCGATGGAGTCTCAAAATCTACAATAAACAGTGTGGTGTGGTTTACACTAGCAAAGAATAAACAAAGATCAATAATGTTTGAGTTTGAGGTCAAACTGTATGATCATGGTGCACAATATCACACTTAAAATCGGGCTATTCACCGAGCATAGCTTTTTTGTTCTCCAGTCGGAATTTTGATACCGAATATAGAAATTAAAGAATCAGAGTAAAAAGTCTGCCTTGTCTTTAATACACGGATTTCAAGCCAACCACTTGCGGTTATGTTTGCAGATCCATGCCAGTAACAAAAATACATAAATATGAATTTTGTGATTTTTTTCGAGTTTAGGAGTAGCAAAATCGCTTGCTAATCCCTTTAAAAGAAAATACTAGCATGCTCATTCATATGTGTTCAAAAGATTTTGTCCAATCTGCAGTTTGCAGTTCGTTTTTCACTTGCATGCAAAGATAGATCAAAGGACTCACATGGGAGTTCAATTTGCACATCTCCTTTATTCTTTTCTTTGGACAATTTCGTTTCGTTTTAGTCGGAAAAGTTTAACATACAATCTTTCGATTGCTCATTACAGACACAACTGAGATAGTCCTCTGAGTACCCAATCAAATATGCTTCTATATACTACGCTGTGTACATCATACCAACATTCTTAAAGCATCTCTGATTTGCTCATAGGGCATGCATGAATTACTTTCCAAGTACTCAATCCAAATAATACTGTAAAGCCGTAGATAGGCAGGTAGTACCCGGTTAGTGGCATGCCTAATTGAGCCATTCATTAACAACGTAATTTGTGTGATATAAACACTTCACTAATTGAGCATTCATGTAACACGTAAATTTGTGTGGATTATAAAACAAATTCACATGAAATAATCTCCCACCAACCCCGGGAATCCACATATGAATGGATCTGGGGTGTAAGGCCGACGCTTCGAAACCCAGGGGCATTCGGATGACAGAGGACTGAAACGAGAGCATCAACGCTGCATGTAAACCCTTGCTCATGATACAGCAGGTATCTACACAGTCTGTCTCAACAACTTGGTTATAAGTGAAAAAAGTGCCCTCTTTGGCAATTCTAAATCTAGTGTTGTGACATGATACTTTATCACCTTCAAAAGGCACAGTCTTAGCTTTCAAAGCCGTTGTTTCTGTCCAAATGTCTATTGTATCTGTGAGATGTTTAGTGAAAAACGGACAAGTCGGGCATTGAAGGCAAACCTTTTGTGGAGCACTCTATGACTCAATGACTGATAATCTCTCCACCGGTACATTATACTGTGCATATGGGTCATTTCATTGATTTTTTTCATTGATTTTTCATTTAACACAGAAAATCAGGTGAAAATCGGTTTTTGTAAAAGGAACACAAGCAGAATTTGACTTTTGTAAAATGGTAAACATTGTCTCTACTCTATGCCAGGACATACAAAGTTTTTGCTACAAAACAAACATTCACACAGTTTCAGTTACAACTTCTCCAAGATCAAGTGCAAATCAAATAGTTAGTAGAAATTGGGTTTCTTATTTGATAGTATGATAATTTTAAAAATATGTGTGAAAGACCATTGACTCTATGATAGGCTCTATGTTCCTTGTCTTTTTACAATATCCTCTTGCCAACATCAACTAAGATATATACAGAGTAGTTTCGTTTCAGGTTCGCTCCTTTTGGAGCCGGGTCAGTCTGCAAACTATTGGCTTGACCCCTGGGTTGTAAAATCGGTTCACGAGAACAGGGACTGGGTTTACACAAACTGGGGTAAAAATCCGTTCACGAGAACAGGGACTAGGGTTAACAAAAAAACGTGTTGTGTGTGTTGTGTTTGTGTTGTTACTGATGCTGCACACCGCTGCCCACCGCGCATCAATATCTTTTGGTGCTTAATGCCATTAGATATAGGGGAAAACTCGCGGCGTCGGCAGGTTAGACTCCGAGCGCAGTGGGGCCCTCTTTCCTGCTCCTTTCGGTCCTTAACACTCGAATCGTCCACGCTGTCATGGCGCTCCTCATTCTCCCTTACATTCGTTGTATCAGCAGTATTCACTATTGTTATATTAATGTTTCAAAAACAATTATGTTGTCTACATTAATGTTGTTGAGGAAAGGTAGGCCCTGTCATACTTTTTCTGACTAAAGTTCAGTTCAGCTAATAACTCCCCACAACTAAGAGTCCTAAGAAGATTGAAAATGACTTGAATTGATACCACTGCTGTTGACAAGCCTAAAAGTGGAAACAGTATGGTCAAGTCCCCAGGGTCAAGTTTACCTGGGATGAAGATATCAAGGACCACCCCAACTGTGAATTGGAGAGTGCTAATTAAAGTTATAACATAACTATAATTTAGCTATATAAGCTATTTACTGCCATGATTACCAGCTACAATGTATGGAACCAGACTGTCTTGGCTGCTCTCTCTCTAGATAGCACGTATAGTATGATCCCCTTCCAAACCCAGAGTAACAATTTTTGCAGCTCTTTTAAAATTTTCACATAGAATGTGGGAAATTGATTGTGGTAAAATGGGCTAAAGCTTGAAGTTCTAATACCGAGACATTATTAAAATTAATAAACATTTTAAGTTAACATTATGTTTTATAAGAAGAGGCCTACTTGAATTTTAAATTAATATGTTGTTAAAATAGTTTGTTTCACATTTCCCTCTTCCCCTTGGAAGTGTGACCATGGACTGTTTTAGTAGGTCAAAGCCTAAAGTGCTACAAAAACTTGGTATAAACTTTCATGCTAATTAGTGAATGGTTAGACTTGAAGAGACATATACCAGATATCAAGAAGGCCCTTTACTTGAGCTAGAGTTTGCACTGTAAATCCTTTGCCTCAATTGTAATGCCTTCGCCATCCACCATAGAAAATGCACACCAGGCCGCTGACTTTCAAGCTAAATTTCTGGACTTTGATTGTAAAAAAAAAACGCTCCAAACAACAAATTACCCCGATTTTGGGAGATCGCTCTATACGTCCCTGATTCGGGCTCATCCCCTACCCACTTCCAAATTTTTGTCACCATACATCAAGAAAGGTAGCCCCTGATATACAAATACAAACACAAAATTGGGACTACGTCCTTGTGCGTCATAGCTATAAACCTGGCCGCTGCTAGCGCCAAGGGTTAAAGCAGCGCCAGGGTTAAAAAATATGGGTCTTTTGGGTGAGATCACATCCCAAAATGCCCTAATAATATGGGTTTTCATGTGACAAATTTGCAAAATTTTCCCACACTGGTCTTCTATAAACTTTTGCAAAAATTCAACAAAAATAGGGGTCTTTTTTAGTGAAAAATTTTTAAAATTTCCCAAAAAAGGGGTGCTTTGTGGGGATGGTTTGGGAAAATTTGTAAAAATATGGGGTATTTAGGTGACATTTTCAAATGGGGTCCTTTGGGGTGACAGTGATCTGAAAATGAGGGTCTTAACAGCCTTACATTCACGTCACCTCCACAGATGGGAGTGCCTCCCCCCTCCGGCCAAAAGACTGGGGAATATCCTTTTTAAAAATTTCCCTAAACATACACGACAAGAACAACACAGCCTATAACAGGACCATCCATGAGCAAACTCTGTAATGAAGCAATGGCCAAAGCTGTGATAATTAACAACCACATCAAAATGGACTATCACTTCAAACAAAACCACACACTCAAACCCTGTCCAAATTGGAGAGACAACTTTTAACTTGAAGTTTTTTCTGCAACATTATAGCAAAATCCCATCAAGGGTACCTAGATTTGACTGGAACACCTACACTCATTTACAGGAGTGTTGAGAGAAAAAGATTCTGTACCCATTTCCCTTCCCCAGGCAGTCATGTCATGCTTGCATTTAAATTGTTTAACATTATATCATTCCAACTTCACAACAAATACGTTGAAAGATTTGTCCGATCCTGATCCATGTTTACTGTAATGGTAACGGACACCGGAGGAAATGGCAAATCGAATAAATTTAACAATAAAATGTCAGCATCCGTCAGTTTCAGCATTCCGCGCTACCGTTGCTACGGAACACCCTTGTCTTGCAAATGTAATCTTGGACCATATCCAAAGGGTAAAATTAATCTAAACAGGATTTTGTTACATGTTATTGGTGTGCCTGCAAAAACTGTTGTAAGTTTGGTACTCAAATGGGGCTATACATAGCACTGTCCTCGTTCATTAGCATCACTTCCATGTTGATCTTGAAAGTGGCATAACAAACTCATTCTAGCATGTGTTTGTACTCTATGTACTTGTGACCTGATCTCACCCCTATAAAAACATGGTTATTTTCCAATTTGAGTTAGTGGAATTTCTTTTAGCAGCACATTATTGCCTACAATTTATTTAATCAAAGTTTACAATTTTGTCTTGTTTGGTTTTTTTAATAATGAAAAGGTATGTTCTTTACAAATGGTGTATTACATTTTTGGACAATTTTTAAAAATAACAAAAATATGTTTTAAAGTTCAAGAATTTAGAGAATCACAAAGAACATATTTTTCCACTACATAAGAAATTTACCATGGGTGACAAAACAGTTTGTTCAAAAGTCAAGACAAATTAACCAAAACATTCTCAAGGTAGGCCATCTGGGTACTACTACAAAATATTGTTAGCATAAATGGCAAAGGAAAACTGCACATGCTTACACTTGTTCCACCAATTTCCCACTTTATCCGACATCAATCCAATGCTAGAATATCAGTTTACCCGGGTAACTATTTGTATCACCATGAACTTGTTCAGGAAGAGACCTTGTAATCACTATTTCTGTATGGATCATCAGTATATGTATGCATGCGTGCATGGAGGGACGGACAGACAGACGGATGGACAGACGGATGCATGCATGCGGGTACCACCATTTTGGTTAAAGTTCGTACACTTTGTTCCTATTTAACTAGAACTACAGATAGTCGCCTAAAATGCTCAATTCCAGAGCTGAATCCGATTTTCCATTTTGATAGCATAAACATATACGTATAGCATAACAGTACCATAGGAAACTGTGTATAACAAAAATTCAGGATCCGTAATTTTATAACAAAGCCATGATTTTATATATGATGGACATCAATTTGAGCTTTGTTATTTCACACAGTGATTAGTATGTGGACAAGTATTACGTATGCAAATACATGATTTGTAAGAAAATTGAAGGCGCCATCCTCGAGAAATCGAGTCAGGTTTAACTTTTTGTGAATTCTACTCCTAGTCACCAATTAATGGATATTCTAAGACATTCTTAAGATATGTCACCTAAGACCTGCGCACCTTATGCATTTGCAATTAATACATGTGCTAAACCAAGTTACCACTGAAAGTGAGTGTATGAATACAGCATACATGGGATAGAAGATGGCTCAGCACTGACTGAAAACACTTGCAAGGAACATACCTTCATCAGAACAATCCCATAGCCTTACACAAATTTCCTACCTAGGAATGAGGTCATTATGTGAAGGCTAAGAAATCACAATCTATGTTTGGCACATTTTATTTCAATAAGATGACAATATGTGTATCTCTGACATCTGCAATACTGCATAAATGGTTCATTCCCATGGGTCAAATGTTGTTGTCACATGTTATGTCTGACATACATAGTACTATATATCTGTACAGCTCAGTCTGCTGGGGAAGGGTACTTTTTGGCACAAAAGCAATGTACCAAATTATGCTTGAAAGTTAAATGTACAATTTTATATACGGTGCCAAAAGAGTACACAGACATTTTGGAATTGTGTAGGTCAGACATAACATGGGACACCAAAAATGTCATGCTCTTGCAGGGGTAGTGCCAAGGGGATGGCAGGGGGATGGCTTCTCCCCAAGAGTTTAAAAATTCAAGAAAAACAAGGGATTTTTAGGGCAATAAATTAGGGTTTTTTAACTATATGAGTTAATCTTGAAATGTTAAGATTAACTCCCCCTCCCCCCATCTCCCCCCCCCCCCCCAATGTTTTTGCCCCTCCTATGATTTTACCCTTGCGCCACCACCACTCTTGGACCCCTTACTGGTAATAATGGAAATGACCTATATGTGGAGTATATGCTATTTCAATTTGTCAAACAATTTGTGGGTTTAATTTTTGGGTTGATCACTGACTCAGAAGGTAATGTGCAACCTATGTTTTAGTCACACATGAATGTTGATAAGGTGCAACTCATCTTGTTCACACTTTTGTATCAAATGGAGCTCTGCAGAGGCTGCTAGTTTGTTCAGACTTTATGAACAAGTTTTTGAATGACTCTTTTCAGAGCCACTAGTATTTAAGCTCTGTGCATTTTCAGCAGTCTGCTATGTCAATCTACAATCTTTGGTTATATAAGCACAGCCCTTTAAAAAGCCTTTAAGTTTTCATTTCTTGTTAACTAATTGTCCTGAAGAAATCAAAACATTTATGTAGCTCTAACAGTAAGAGAAATACTCCTGAAGAAAATTTCAGTTCTAAGCCTGTCTGACATTAAGCCTTCTGAAACCCCATATGGTATAATTACAACTAGTTTGTATTGCCATTCATTTTAACATTTTACGTCCCATTTCCCCCCTCCCCCCCCCCCCCCCCCCGAGGGATTTTCACGGGGGATTTTAAACCCATTTCATTAAGAAATCAGCACATCTTACAGTCAAGCAAAGATGTTTGGTGTTGAGTACATTTGAAAAATAGTGCACCCTCAAGATTCTTCCAAATTTATATTTTTGCATCATCTGTATACATTAGCCCTCACCTGAAATGATTAAGCCCAAATCAGCCCCCTTATGGGTAAACAGAACAATTTTATAATAACTTCAGAGTCATTTTATTCAGCAGACAACAGAAATTGGGCATTAAAGGTGTAACAAGAGATTTCAAGTCATCCATATTTTCTGTGATATGGAGTGATTTCATATAGATTAGATGCACAATAGATCCCCTACCTTTTATTTGGTTATAGAAATAACTTCAAATGAAAACAAAAGGTGATTTGTATATATGCTTATATTTCAATAGAAAACATAGGCTGAATTTCGTATTTGCTCCTATACGAAATTAAAAATTTCACAATTTTTGCACCAAAGAAACAGTTTTCGCCTTAATCCTTACAGATATTTTCGATATAAATCTTTACACCAGTGTCAAAATCAGAATTTTCAAATATTTTCGGGACACCTGTTATTTCAAATCTCTCGTTGCACCTTTAAACACAAGAAAACACACGCCGGTGTCGATTCCCACGGCATCCACCCTATTTGACCAATCTTTGACCTTTATGTTTTAATATCAATGAGTACGAGTCTGTGACATTCAAGTAATAGACACATCTGTCGATTTATGTTATGACAAACCCAAAAGTTAGCCTACAAATTACCTGGATGTCTTTAGCCTCTAAATCTGTGTTGTGCATGTTATTTTATGTGTAAAATATATCTGTATTCTTCCAATGGCCTAGCCATTATTTGAAAACAAATTGAAAAAATGTCATATTTTGTGAAAATGTGCCAGTGCTGTTTTAACTTCACAAATATTGCTGTGGATGTGGGCTACGTAAAAGGTACGTATCCAGAAAGGCAATGACTTTATGAAACCAAATTACAGTGACTAATTTTTTGCAGAACTTGGTAGTTTGTAACTCCAAATTTTGACCCAAATTTGTTTTCATATATCAAAAATTGCTATTATTATATAATTTATGTTATAAAGGTATCACTTTTGATTGTTTAATATCCATTTTAAATTTAAAAATATATAAGAAAACATTGTTACAATTTGAATATTTTGCATGCCTTTAATGAATACTCAGCTTAAATTGTTATAAACCAATTTTCATTAAGGGGGATTGTTGATATATATTATCCAATACACCTTTTGGCATGGGGTTGGTCAAAGTCAAAGACTATGGCCCTATTCCTGGGGTTCTCAATTATTTTAGCTGAAGGGCCAGAGAATGCAACACATATTTGAAAGTTCCCTACTTGAGGGCCAAATACACCTGAATTTCTTATGTATTCCTTTATATTTTTGAGCAAGTCGAGGGCCAGAAATCAATGGTTGGCGGGCCGGATTTGGCCCGCGGGCCGCCTATTGAGAACCCCTGCCCTATTCTAAAGGGCAGTATCGGGAATGTCTTTATGCAAAGTGCAATTGCCTGCCATGGTAGTTCACTGGAATTTTTGTTTCAAACCAATCAAAACAAACCTTCAATGATGCCCAGAAATTATAAAGTGTAATTTCTAGAGTTTTTTCTTAGATTATGGACAGAAAAATATCGGTGAATACAACTATGCAAAAATAAAATATTCTGCCTTCTATGTGCCAGGTCAAAAAGGGTTACATTAAGGACAGTGTCAACCCTGAGTTTCCGAATATCTATTTTGATTTGTAACTTGCAAATATTTGATTATTGTATGTAAAAGTATACATTTCTAGAAAGAAAATTGGACAATGAACCCGATGGTGGCATCAGATTAATGAAAAACTTTCCGTATTTTGAAAAAAAATACTAAAAAACATGATTTTGCCCCAAAATTTTCAGTCGGCATAACAAAAACAATTTGAATTTTCATGATTTTATTTTTTAGAAACAAGACAAATTTGTCTAGGGACGTTTTTTTTTTCATTTTTGTGTCGCCTGAACGAATGTTCATCGAGGCACATACTAGTCCAAAATTCTGTGTGTGTGTCCGTCCGTCCGTCCGACTCGGTTAACCTTTTTAAAATGCTCTGCTGGCTAAATGCTATGCCCGATTTACTTCTAACTTTATAGGGTGATAGAGTAAGGTGCCACAATATCATGTGTAGATTTTGGTGGCATTATTTGCATATTCATGAATTTTAATTAGCTTATTTGCATATTTTTCAGACATTTCGGTTAACCTTTTTAAAATGCTCTGCTGTCTAAACACTATGCCTGATTTACTTCTAACTTGATAGGGTGATAGAGTAAGGTGCCACAATATCATGTGTAGATTTTGGTGGCATTATTTGCATATTCATGAATTTTAATTAGCTTATTTGCATATTTTTCAGACATTTCGGTCAACCTTTTTTAAAATGCTCTGCTGGCTAAATGCTATGCCCAAACACTGCATTGCCGTATAGGCGGTCCGTAGGGCTACGATGATGTAACTTGGTGGAAAGGAGGGGGAGGGGTGGGGTAACATGTTGGTGATCTCATGTGACCTTGGTGACCTCATGTGACCTTGGTGACCTCATGTGACCTTTGGCCGGTCAAAATGTTAACCCTTTCCCGCAAGGCTTGTGTGCAAAGATTATCTGGAGTTTCGTAATGCTGTAACTTGGTGGATGGAAGCGGGTTAAAGCGTTCTCCACTTGATTAGATGTTGGGCATTTTTCAGGCAAATTAGATATGCAAATGATCTAATTAATATGCAAAAATCAGCGTAATCGCTATATTTTTGAAACGGTACATCGGATATGCAAAATTCCTTCACTGCCCAAAAACCCATTGTGGTGCGCATCTTCTTTGCCATTTGAAAGTTCCTGATACATGTGGCTTAGGTATGCAAATGAGCTAATTAAATATGCGTAATTGCTGTATTGCTACATTGGATATGCAAAATTCCTTTGCTACATGAAAAAATCTATACCATACATCTTGTGTGTGAATCACATGGAGGGGGAAGGGATGTGTGTTGAGGAAGGGTGTTGGGGAGGGGGAAGGGTGGGGTGTTGAGGAGGGGGCAGGGTGGGGTGTTGGGGAGTGGGCAGGGTGGGGTGTTGGGGAACTTGTTAGGGTGATAGAGTAAGGTGCCACAATATCATGTGTAGATTTTGGTGGCATTATTTGCATATTCATGAATTTTAATTAGCTTCTTTGCATATTTTTCAGAATTTTGGTTTTACCTTTTTCAAATGCACTTCAGGCTACAAAACTCTTCTCTCCAGTGCTTTTGCTCTCCTTCTTATCATCAATGCCAAATTTTTATCATAGAGCAAGTGATCGCGCAACCAGGCGACACTTGTGGTTCGAGAACCGCCTTGTTTGAAAATAGAGCTTACTTTTCGAAATATAAGGAAAATGTCAAAAAAGTGTGATTTTTACTTTTCCAAAATTTGAGTATGTATTGGAGAATATCTTCAGTTAGAAATCGAAAAATGGAAAATTGAGAAAACCGTTCCTAGAGAAGACCGATTGCTATCATAGGAAAGTTAAACCTGACCTTTTACTTTGGTATTTTTGGAGTTATCTTGTCTGAAAATTTGCCAAATTTTGCAAAAATTGAACATTGAGAAAATCTGTGTTTTAGTAAAAAAGTGACTTCACGACATTTCAAGCTGTCGATTTCTCAAATAACGTTATCTTTGAACTTCAAAATTGAGTATGTGGTGCAAGTGAGAAAAAATTACATTTTATGACATTAGTGAATTCAAAATCTTTGGTCTCTAACTCCAGACAATCGAACAAATTGAAATTTCATTGGTCTAATTTAGCGCTTTGTTACATTTTCAAACATTATTTTTTCGTTTTTCCAAGATCGCACTAGCGTAAAAAGTACGTTAAAACACTCGCCGCTTCATAACACAGCAAAAATTCACCACGCGATGCGATGCTGCGCCTTGCGCCTGACGCGTGAAATGTGCTTAAATTCCCGCAGTATATGGACATTGTGGTTTTTGTGACTTTTATATTTTAAATTGGCAAAAAATACAGCTCAGGATAGTCTGCAGTGGATAACCTTGTTGGTAACGATGAAAACCGGTTGATGTTTAAAATGGTGCAAAAATCAGAAATTTGTGTAAAAAACTCCGGGTTGTAACAGCTGCATAGACACATTCATGGACAGTGCAACATTCCAAACAGGTGTTGTTTACTTCCCTTTACCAAATATTGAATCGTCAAAGCATTTACATAATGCATTAAACACTACCAGGTTTGAGTCCTGAACACAAAAGGTACAGCATTATTTTGAAGGGAATCTCATAAAGTTTATATGAGAAGAGAAATAATGATTGAGACAAAAATAAGCATTGATATTTTATTTCATGGGGCGCTATGTAACAGTGCAATGAGCGTACGCGGATGCTTAGAAGTTTACGGCGACATGGATGATTATTTTATGGATGGGTATGTGTGATGTAAATGATGAGCGTAACGCGGATGCTAGAACGTTACGGGGACATTGGATTGATTGATTTTATGGATGGGTGTTGATGTAAATGAATGAGAGGTACGTGGCATGCTTAGACACGTTACGGGCGACATTGGATGATTTATTTTATGGATGGGGGTGTGATGTAAATGATGAGGTACGCGGAATGCTTAGAACGTTTAGGGGCGACATTGGATGATTTTTTATGGGATGGGTGTTTTGTGATGTAAATGAAATGAGCGTACGCGGCATGTTAGAACGTTTACGGGCGACATTGGATTTATTTACTTTTAGGGATGGGTGTGTGATGTAAATGAAACTGAGCAATAAGTGGAATGCTTAGAACGGTTACGGGCGAATTGGATTGATTGATTGTATGGATGGGTGTGTGATGAAATGAAATGAGAGTCCGCGGCATGCTTAGAACGTTTACGGGCGACATTGATTGATTGATTTATGGATGGGTGTGTGATGTAAAGAATGAGCTACGTGCATGCTAGCGTTACGCGGCGACAGTGGATGATGGGATTTTATGGATGGGTGTGTGATGTAAATGAAATGAGCGTACGTGGCATGCTTAGAACGTTTACGGGCGACATTGATTGATTTATTTTATGGACGGGTGTGTGCTGTAAATGAAATGAGCGTACGCGGCAGCTAGAAAACGTTTAGGGCGACATTGGTTGATTGATTTATGGATGCGGTGTGTGATGTAAATGAAATGAGCGTACGCGGCATGGTTAGAAGTTTACGGGCGAATTGGATTTGGATTGATGGTTAAGGATGGTGGGTGATGTAAATTGAAATGAGTGTACGCGATGCTTAGAACGTTTACGGGCGACATTGGATTGATTATTTTATGGATAGGGTGTTGATGTAAATGAAAGCGCGTACGCGGCATGCTTAGAACGTTACGGCGACTTGGATTGATTGATTTATGGATGGGATGTGAGGTAAATGAAATGAGGTACGTGGCATGGATTAGAAACGTTTAAGGGAGACATTGGATTGATTTATTTTATGGATGGGTGTGTGAGGTAAATGAAATGAGCGTACGCGGCATGCTTAGAACGTTGTACGGGCGAATGGATGATTTATTTTATGGATGCGATGTTGTGCTGTAAATGAAATGAGCGTAGCGGACATGCTTAGAACGTTTACCGGGCGACATTGGATTGATTGATTTTAGGGATGGGTGTGTGATGTAATTGAAAATGGGGGGAGGGGGCGTACGCGGCATGCGTAGAACGTTTACGGGCGACATTGGATTTATTGTTATGGATGGGTGTGTGATGTAAAATGAATGAGCGTACGGGCAATGCTTAGACGTTTACGGGAGACCTTGGATTGATTTATGTTATGGAATTTTATTTTTATTTTTTTTTTAGGTGTGTGATGGAAATGAAAATGAGCATACGGGGCATGCTTAGACGTTTAAGGAGACATTGGATTGATTGATTTTATGGATGGGTGTGTGAGTAAATGAAATGAGCGTACGAGGCATGATTAGAACGTTTACGGGCGACATTGGATTGATTGATTTTATGGATGGGTGTGGGGATGTAAATGAAATGAGCGTACGCGGCATGCTTAGAACGTTTACGGGCGGCCATTTGGATTGCTTGATTTAGGGATGGGTGTGTGATGTAATGAAATGAGCGTACGAGGAATGATTAGAACGTTTACGGGCGACATTGGATTGATTGATTTATGGATGGGCTGTGTAAATGATTTCATTGCAAAATAACTGCATGGGATTTCATGATCGTATCAGTTTTTTGGTAAAATGTGTGATTGATGCGAGTAATAGCTTTATGAATTTATTGTGCTATTTTAATTTCCTCAGGCAGTAGCAAAAAAATCAATGCACTGAATCAGTTTTTCAAGACTAATTGGCACGCGCCCCGGTGGGGTTTGTGCCCATTATTCGTCGTCCAAACTGATTGTGCGTGCATTGATTTGTTGTCAATGCACTCAAGCTAACCATTTTCAGAAATTACATCTAATCAATTAAAAAAGATGCACACTATTCATTTTCCCAGACCAAAACAATTTAGACACTTTTCATCATGCATTCTCCAACATGAAAAATAACAAAATTCTGCAAATAAGAAATAGAAATCTCTAGTTACTTCACGCATACTTTTGTCTGTATCATAAGTCCACTGCTGGTATTCAACCTATTGTCAAAGAAAATAAGCTAGGGAACTTAAAATTGGCAGAGACCTAGGAGACAAGTATGTGTAAATCACTGAAAAGAAAAAAACTCGTAAAGCGTCAATATATTGCCACTCTATTGAGTGAGATATTTCCCTACATGTAACATTGGGGCATCCTGCACTTGACAAAATGCGCTGCCCCTTAAATTACCTCATAAACAGGATTGCCTTAACTGAAAACCCTTACAACATTCTTGTCATCAAATGTAATTAAAATTTGGCCAAACATGCAGAAGTGAACTCCAACCTTAATCCTGGACCCCCCCAAAGGGGGATTTATCGCATCAAAACTAAAATCCCAGTGTGCTGCTACCCTGCTATATAGTAAAAGAAACAATGGTTGGTTTTACACAGTGGGAGAACCTAGGATCACTCTGATGCCTGATATGCCAATCCCTGTCTCAAAACTAAGTGAATGTACTGGAGTTACCTCTGTAAATTGACATATCTCACTTTTGATGTTTGCGCCGTTAAGTTCCTTTCATATCTCACTGCACTGTGTGTTGTGTTGCTGATATATTGATCATTTTCTACCACAACTCTGCAGAAATCACTGCAAATCCAGTTAAAATGAATTGAACTTTATTACTGTACCGTGATGCGGTAGTTTGGGTAGAGATGGCAATTCAGCCAACACAACTACAACTCACTGCAACACAGATGCAGTGAGGTACGAATGGACGTTTAGGGGTTGAGGCAATCACTGTGTTATTAAAGGGTTTGAAGGGTAGGTGAAATTGTTTGGAGTCCATGGGGGAACCTTTCATCCTTTCAAAATTTCAACCCTGGTAGATTCTGTATCTTACAATACATAAGTAGGAGGCTTTTGGGCTGGCTTGGGAAGTTATCTCAAAAGCTACTGACCTATAGTCCATTTCTCTACCTCCATGCAGTGATGTCATAATCCCGGGGGGGATTGGGTACGGGCCAACGGGTAAAAAAATCGACCCATGTTTATAGTGACCAAATTGTACAAAAATATGACCCATTTATATAGTTGGTTCCGAAATTTCGACCCATTAATATAGTTAGCTTTGAATTTCGCACCATTTTCATAATAATCTTAGCAAAATCGGCCCATTTTCATACTAACTTTTTCCAAAAATCAGAAAATCAACCATTTTCATTGTGATTTTAGCGAAAATCGAAAAAATCGACCCATTTTCATAGTAAAATGCGACCAAAAATTGAAAAAATGGACCCATTTATGTAGTAGTAATGACCTCAAAAAGTGACCCATCTTTATAGTAGCATGCTGGGAAAAACGACCCATTGTTAGAGTAAGGCGTGAAAATGTGACCCATATCGGCGGCATGTGTACCTACCTTTTCCACTGAGTACCCCCCCCGGTCATAATCTTGACACAGCTTTTATGCACTCATCAAGATATGCTGCCTTATCTCAAAAAACGTTGAGATTTTATATCATCTGAACCGTTAGCCTTAGTAATCCATATGTACCTAATTTTACATGCAAATTTGGTCATATCTGTAAGGAATTTGCAATTTTGTATTTTCTGTCCATAACCGGACAGAAATTACAGCATGCATGTGGCCTATGGGACCGTGGGAAGCATTCAATTGCTCATAACACAAAACTGCAAGATCTGAACCAACTAAATTTTGTGAATACACTTTTCTCAAGAATATCTAGTGAATTAATAAATTAGAAGTTGCTAGAATCACAAAATGCACCTATAACTTATAAGTGACTATGGTAACCTCCAAGGATTCACACCAGTAAATAACATGAGAAACCGGTAAGTCCAGCCCCCACTGCAAATGAGGTGGGTTTTTTTGGTGACCCTGTATCGCCTAAGTATACCCTAAAAACTGAGAGAAAATATCAAAAAAAGGTTGTCATTGATATGTTATTTTGATCCGACAAACCAATTTTAACCGTATTCTTACAGGGAACAGTAGCTCGAAAATTTTGGGGATAACTACCCTAATTTCATGATTGATTGGGTAGGAGGTATGATGATCTTCAAGCAGAATGTTAGCTTTAAGGTCTGAAAGGAGAAAATGACATTTTCATCTCGCCAATTTTGTACAGGAACGAATGGGACCAGTATTTAGTGGTGTGAAACCCCAAGGCCCAGAGGTTAAAACAGGGGTTCTCAATAGGCAGCCCATGGGCCAAATCCGACTTGCCAAGTCGCACCAACCATTGATTTGTGGTCCTTGACTCGCTCTAAAATATAGAGGGAAACATTAGAATTTAAGGTGTATTTGGCCCTCAAGTAGGAAAATTACAAACGTGTTCAGCATTCTCTGGCTCTTCAGCTAATATATTTGAGAACCCCTGGGTTAAAATGGATGGGAATTGGGGAACATATATCAAATTATTGACTGGTGAAAAGGGGGAATGCAAACAACTGTGCCAAAAAAATTCCCCCTCCCCTGCCATAAGTAATGATTGCTCCCTCCAAAGACTAAAGTTTTGTTTCACATCAGTTTCTATTAAAAAAGTCACTTTAATGTAAATGACGGTGTATATTCAGGGAATCATAAATTATACCCAAAATTCATGGGGTACATTTTGTAAACACACCTTTAAATGAAAGTTACTGAACTGAGACTTTATCGACTCATAGTAATATCGGTAATGATCAAATTGGGATTTATGCAAAAATAAGGTGATAAAAATAATAATATAGCATTCACTGAATGTAGTGTCATCTGCCGTTGCAGTTTGTGAATGGGGACAAAGGTCACATGAGGTCACGAACATGTGGGACACTACCCAAGGACCATTGTATCCAAGTGTCATGAAAACTGATTGACATATGTGGATGCACCAAGCACTTTTATAATTCTGACTATTTTGGGGGTTATGACCTCTAATGATCTCTAGATGACCTCTGACCCAACTCTTGAGAGGGGTAACTTGTGGCACTACCCAAGGACCACATGCAAGTGCCATGGGAATGTGTGCACATAAAAAATGTGGAAACCGTGGGCAATTATGTTTAGGGTTAACATTTTGACCACAGACAGACACACACACACTCACACACTACTAAAGCAATCCCTATGTGGCCTTTGGCAGACAACGCAAAAACATAAGCATTGAAGGCTTATAATATTACAATTAAAGAGACATGGAAATTTCAACATTTCAAAGCTACATTTTGGCTGCAGTGTCTTCATCAAAAACAAGCCCAGGCTGGACCTATTTCCCCACCGACATTGCAGAGATTAGATTCTCAAATATTTATTCAGTGCACATACTTTCATTCTGTCAAGATTATAGTGCCTAGTTGGAAGAGACAGGAATAACCCTCTGCTTTAAGAAGCCAAAATTGGTGTCAATTAGCCAATTTGTCATAATTCAATAATACCTTGGTGTACCAATTGAAAGGTTATGTACCAATACTGTAACCACACACAGACATTGGAAACTCTAGAATTTGGTAACTATATCACTTTGTGAGCAGCTAGAGATCCAATAAAGTACATTTCCTGGAGACACCTCCAAGCCAGGTGTATTTCACAACCTCAGTTTGGCTTCACTCTCAATGCTATTTCTGGCCTTTGAATTAACACTGGAAACAGTTAAACAATTTTAACTCTAGGCTGTACTAGGTAGCTTTACTGCATAGGCAGGCGCGGATCCAGGGAGGGGGCGGAGGGGGCGCGCGACCCCCGGTAATTCTGCAAATTCTTGCAAAATCAGCCCATTTTGAGCTATTTTGGACCAGTTACAGCCTTTCAGTCCCCCGGTAATTTTTGCATTTTTCAAATCCTGGATCCGCCATTGATAGGCCTATGATTATTCATATCTGTGGATCAGTGATCTGAACTTTGTCTAGAGGTATCTGCTAATTTCAATGGTGCTTGTACAAAATCACTGCTTGGGTATAGGGTATAGGTCAAATGAGGGGTCACTTAATGTCACAATTTAAAAATCTACACAAAAAGTTTACCAATTTTACTTTAAAGGCACTATCAGTGATTTACATAATAAGAAATTTTTTTTTTAAATGTCTTAAAAAGTACAGGTATCCTAACAATACATTCCTGCAAATGATAAGACCAGAAGCAACCTAATAAGGACAGAATTGGAAATAGTCATTATTATATAACAATTGAGCCATTGAATAGTAAGTATATTCAACGGCAGAAAAATTATTTGTTTTGTATCGTTATATAATGATGAATGTTTGTGATGAACCACTCTGTAACATGTTTGAATCCCTAAATAGCCAATCCCCTATACCAACTGATGTGCCCTGTATCATTTTACCTGAGTCATATGCTTCCCAGCTATACTTTCTTCCCATGAATGGTTTGCCGTTGTGATTGCTGCATTGCTCCGTTCGGAAATCCACACCATCGCCACAAGGCTGCAAATAAGAAATATTATGCATGGAAAAAGAGAAGTTATAAATCTTACTTAACAGTTACAGAAAATTACAAGCAAAGGTCTACTAGCATTTAATAAATGGTTTGGATAAATGGTTATCCCAAAAATTGAGCTCAGTAGTGTGCATGTTAAGAGGTACACTTTAAATGTGAAAGAATGAAGAGTGACTATTGGTTCAATCCCAAAAGAGTGAAATTTCACACTATTCAAAGAATATATTTTGGTCAAATGATAATTTACAAACTGATAATACTGTTTTGTATATTATAAAAAATTCAACCCGAAATATTTTTGACAAATGTAACATTTCACTCTAAAAGAGTGATCCCTCTATTCACTCTAAAAGAGTGAAATTCCCTCTTTTGCATCTAGTATCTAGGCTAGTAAAATTAATAAGGATTAGCCCACCATTAATTGCAATAGAAACAAACTTTGTGAAATTGTTCTTAGACACAGTCATAGAATAACATATCACCATGTATAAGTTGCCTTATCTATGGGCCAATAACTATAAGGGGATAACTCTTCAAGGTCATCCTGGTGTAAAGAAATTGAGTGTCCCCCATGAGAGAGTACCCTAGCTACCATAGCAACATGTACGGAATAAACTGTGACCTTGTATACGAGGCCATTTGGGTACAGTGCTGAAACAAACGATACGTACAGCACTCAATGGCGAACACAATAGACAGAAGTCACACGGACACGGTAGTTTATGACACTGGGCTGAAAAATAGTGTAAATTATAAGTCATATTAGGTATTAACCCTCAGTGTACATTTTGGGCAAATTTGGACTTTCCATTGCATATTTCTAGAGCAAAAAGTGAAAGTCTACAGTCTATAGGGTGGTCATCATTAGTACACAAAAGTGTCACATAGGGATTAAATGAAAGTTTCTTAGATTAAGATGACAAAACAAATATTTTGCCACTAGTTTTAACAAAATCAGAGCACTCTGAAAAATATTGCCCAGGATGACCTTGAACCATTTTTGCCTTATGGCTATTAAACTATTAATTGTCCACAGTTAAAGGTGCAACGAGAAATTTTGAGGGACTCATATATTGTGTCACATGTAGTAATTTAATGTATCATTTGATTAGTTTGTTGAAATTGCCCTCATTTGGAGAGGATGAGTCCAATTCTAATCAAAGTTTGACCAAAAATGTTTGTCCATTTTTGCTACCCTAAACATGTAAGCAATGCATATTATGTTATTAATATGCATTTTATTAACTTGCATTGCTTTACTTCCCATTTACAGTATTTTTTATTTTAATCTCCCTGTTTTGCTGTTTTTTACATCCTAATCAATGTATGTGCGTACATCGCCTCGTACATCGCCTGTTTGGAAAAAGGTCCCTTTTATGTGTTTTCTTGTTCACGCAACATATTCACCTTTAAATAAAAGTGCCCCCCGGGGGGCCCGGTATTCTGGTTGGGTAACCACCCACGTTACAAAAAACCTTAGACCTGGGCAGGTCTCGAGACTTGCAATATAGGGTATCAAATTCAACCAACGTCTCTGTCAGTCTCACATAAGGTATCAAATTTAACTTTTCAGTTTCAGATGTATAAATCAGCAGGAATCTGTTAGAATGATGATTTTGTGTTTATATCATCCTTAAAACAGAATAAAAAGTCCATAAAATAGCTCAAATGGAGTGTAAAATCCCAGGCAGGTTAAAAATTCAATGGAATTTTGCTTGGCTCCGGGTCTCGGATAGCATCTATTTGAATAGGTCTGGTCTCAGGTAGGGTATCTATTTGAACAGATCTGGTCTCAGATAGGGTACCATTTCATTCATTTCTGGTCTCATATAGGGTCATTGCCGGAACCCTTGTAACTCGGGTGGTTACCCAGGCTCATGTACAGGTTAACTCCCCCCGGCAGATCTACACCATATCTCATATTCATACCCCGGGAATCATACCTGTGCTTAGGGCTTTTAATGTTTTCATCATTGTAAACAAGATGATTCAAACCGATTGCCCAGTGGCGTACCCAGAGCAGAGCAGAGGGGTAGTTTCTGTGAAGCAAACCTTTTTGTCTTCATTCATCTTTTTTAACATTTGGACCTTATCGTATATAAGTAAAGGTTATGCCGCTGGAAAGGACTTGGTATCAACATAAGCAAATGCCAAATTTAAAGTAATCTGACATCGTCAAGATTTTTCAAACTTACCTCAAACAGGACTCTGTAGCTCTTACAATACCCCAGAAACAAGAATCCCACATGTTTTCACCAAAACGGCGAAAAAAAATGAGTACTAATTGGATGAATTGTCAACGCAGAGAATTATTTGCTCCTAAACTGTATGAGTGAGTGGTTGCCAGTTTAGGAGTTTGGCGGGTCAAGGGTCGACACGCGTTCGTTGTTGGTAAACAAAACAATGTGTGGATTCTGGTTCTGTAGTATGAAGATCCTGTTTGAGGTAGTTTGAAAAATATTGACGATGTCAGATGACTTAAAATTGGATTGCTATTGGTGATACCAAGTCATGTACAGCGGCCTAACCTTTACGTTAGTATATACGATAATTGGTCAATGTAAAAGATGAATGAAAGACAAAAGGTTATGCTCAGCAGAACTAGCAGAGGGGTTTTACCCGGGCTCGTGGATCGGTTCCCCCCCCCCCATACCCCGGACATATCTGTACATATCTCATATCATTACCCCAGGAATCAACCCTGTGCTAGGCTTTTAATGTTTTTCAGTCATTGTACACCAAGATGATCAAAGACGATGCCAACTCGTCCACGTCACCGTGTACCCGGGGGTGGGGGAAGGGGGCAGGCTCCCTTGTGGGGAATCTTGCCCCCTAAAAAATTAACATATGCTCCCCCCCCAGAAATTCGTCCCCCCAGAATTGTACTATGCCCCATCTGCCCCACCCCAAACCAAAAGGTGGTTACGCCCACTGCCGAGCTGCAACCACATGTAGGCCACGTACATCAGAGTGAAATACAGAGCCTAAGCTAAAGTCAGCTTCTTATATAGCTTATTAAATTTTATACAACCGTTTCCTGTTCATAGCTATTGGGTTACTCACCTCCGTATTGCAACAGTTTATATGCTGTAAGTCAACACAATTTGGTTTTCTCCCGGCCTCATTCTGTGGAATGGAAGCAAGAAAACCATAACGGAATTTTACAAAACCATGAAAACGCCACAAGAATTACCTAACTTGTTTGGGAAAGTCTCTTGCATAAAAAGAACCCTGTGAAAGAACATGAATCATAGATTTCAACAACCTTTCCAATATAGTCCACCGTCACTCACAGGTCCTACTGTGTGTAGTACTGCTCTGTCGGTTTGGGCGCCCTTCTGACCCTACACAGACTCACCATTCAGTAGTAATATTGTTGGAAAAATACAAGTTGATGCTCTATTCCAGAGTTTTGAGATACTCAATTTTTTGGTTTTTTGGTTTAAACTTTTTACGGCAAGCTGGTCCCGCTAGGGGTGTATTTTCACGGAAAATTGGTCCCGTTAACTGGGTATCCAACAAACCTAATTGTGCTTGCCCAACTCGATGTATTTTTTCAATTTAATAATCGCGGTGTGTTCTCTGTAACTGGCTGGTGATTTCATTTATTTATTTAAGATTGGAATAACACTTTTACAACAGTGGCCCTCGCCAAGAGGCTGTGCAAGCCAGACAATACAAAATTTACAAACAATGTAACAACAACAAAATTTTAGAGATACAAATAAAATTATATATAAAATATATTCAGCATTAAGGTTTCCACAGCCACAACATTATTGATTAGCGCACCCTCCACGGTCCCAAAAAAGAAGAGAATTTGATAAGAACAATTTCCAGGTTCTATCTATGGGAAGGGGGTGGCGCTAATCCATGCCCTTGTTATAGCTTGTGATTGCCCTATTTAACATCATCCTTCTAAGCAACAGCAACGGGACTGCAGAAGTAATTATAAATGAAATAAGTCAGTGTAGCCTTCACTCAATTAGAGATCATGAAAATACAAAGGGATGGCAACAGCGAGCATTAAAACTCCCAATCCAAAACAAATCGCATATGGATTTTGATTTAAATCCAAAAGATTTGGTTCCAACATCATTAGAACGTGTGCCCAC